>CADCXT010003316.1:0-99075 GCA_902806775.1 Microtus agrestis
AAAATTGGAAGATATCAACAAATGCCATAAAGAAAACCAAGAAAAAACAATCAAACATATGAAAGAAACTATTTAAGACTTGAAAACTGAAATACAGACAATAAAGAAAACACAAGCCAAGAAAATTATAGAAACAGAAATCATAAAAAATGATTAAGAACCACAGATGCTAGTATAAATAGCAGAATACAAAATATGGAAGAGAGAATCTCAGGTGCTGAAGATACAATAGACGAAATAGACCCATCAGTCAAAGAAAATATTAAATCTAACAAAAGCTTAACACAAAATATCCAGGAATATGGGACACTATTAAAAGAACAAAGCTAAGAATAACAGGTATAAAAGAAGAAGAAATCCAACTCAAAATATATTTAACAAAATCATAGAAGAGAACTTTCCCAAAGTAAGGAAGGATATGCCTATAGAGCTTACAGAATACGAAATATACTGGATTAAAAAAAGTCCCCGCACAACATAATAATCAAAACAATAACATACATAATAAGAAAGAATAATAAGAACTTCCAATGAAAAACTACCAAGTAACATATAAAGGCAGACGCATCAGAATTACACCTAACTTCTCAATGGAAACAATGAAAGCCAGAAGGTCCTGGTCAAGCCTTATGCAGACATTAAGAGACCATGGATACCAGACTACTATACCCAGCAAAGCTTTCAATCACCATAGAAGGTAAAAACAAGACGTTCCACTACAGAACCAATACCTAGCCACAAACTCAGCCCTACATAAAGAACTAGAAGGAAACTCCAACCCAAGGAAGTTGGTTTATATAAAAAAAAAGCCACAGAAATTAGATGATCTCACAGCAGCAAATCCAAAAGAAGGGAAAACACACAAAATAACATCACAAAGAATGAAAACAAAGATAACAGGAGATAGCAATCACTGGTCATTAATATCCTTTACTACAAATAGACTCAACTCACTCATAAAAAGGCACAGGCTAACATATTGGATATGAAAACAAAATCAATCCTTCTACTGCATATAAGAAATACACCTCAAACACAAAGATAGATATCACCTAAGAGTAAAGAGATGGAAAAAAAAATCCCAATCAGTTGGATGGATGAAACAAGCTGGTGTAGCTATCCTTATATCTAACAAAATAGGCTTCAAACTAAAATCAATCAAAGGAGACAAAGAAGGACATTTCATATTATTCATTGGAAAAATCCAACAAGAGGAAATCTCAATACTGAACATCCATGCCCTGAATACAAGGGAACCATTAGAAACACTACTAGATTATAAATTGTACATTAAACCCCACACACTAATAGTGGGAGACTTCAAAACCCTACTTTCACCATTGACAGGTCTGTCAGACAGAAAATTAACAGAAGAATAAGGGAACTAACAGATGTTATGATTGAAATAAACATAAAAGACATCTATAGAACTTTCTACCCAAACATAAAAGAACATACTTTCTTCTTAGCACCTCATGGGGCCTTATCAAACATTGGCCAAATACTAGGTAACAAACAAACCTCAACAGCTACAAAAATATTGGAATAATCCTATGTATCTTAAGCACCATGGTTTAAAATTAAAATTTGACAGCAACCCTAACTCCAGAACCTCACAAACACATGGAAATTAAACAATGGTCACCTGAAACATCTATGGGTCAAGGAAGAAACAAAGGAAAAAATTAATGAATTCCTAAAATTCAATGAAAATGACCACACAACATGCCCAAATTTATGCGACACAAAGAAAGCAGTGTTAAAAGGAAAGTTTATAACACTAACTGCCTACATAAAAAAGCTAAAGAAATCCTACACTAGTGACCCTCACAGAAGAGAAAGTGGGAATTACACTTGAATGCATTGCCACTGGAGACCACTTCTTAATTATAAACCCAGTAGCAAGGACAGAGAGAAACAATTAATAAATGGGACCTACTTAAACTGAAAAGCTTTTGTAAAGCAAATGACATGATCAACAAGACAAAACAGTAGCCTTAATAATGGGAAAAGATCTTCACCAACCTCACATCAAACAGAGGACTGATCTCCAAAATATACAAATAACTCAAAAAACTGGTCATCAAAAGAACAAATAATCCAATAAAAAATCGGGTACGTCTATCACCATGCACAAAACTCAGGTCAAAATGGATCAAAGACCACAACAGAAAGCCAGCCACAATGATGCTTATAGAAGTACACTTGAGTGCACTGGGACAGGAAACCAACCCAGCAGCACAGACACTGAGAAACAATTAATAAATAGGATGTCTTGAAACTTCAAAGTTTCTGTAAAGCAAAGGGCACAGTCAACAAAATGAAAAAACAGCCTAAGAATGGGAAAAAGATCTTCACTGAGCCCACATCAGACAGAGATTTCTGATCTCCAAAATATACAAAGAACTCAAGAAATTTGTTATCAAAAGGACAAACAATCCCATAAAAAATGGAGTATATACCTAAACAGAGAATTCTCAACAGAAGAATCTAAAATGATTTAAAGACCCTTAAGGAAATGCTCAATGTCCTTAGTTATCAGAGAAATGCAAATCAAAACAACTCTGAGATTCCGTCTTATACTTGTAAGAATGGCCAAGATAAAAAATACTGATGACAACTTATGCTGGAAAAGTTGTAGGGTGAAGGGAACACTCCTGCATTTCTGGTGGGAATGCAAGCTGGTCCAGCCAATTTGTATGTCAGTGTGGTGATTTCTTAGAAAATTAGGAAACAACCTTCCTCAAGACACAGCAATACCACTTTTGGGTATATATCCAAAAGATGCTCAATCGTTCCACCAGGACATGTGCTCAACTATGTTCATAGCATCATTGTTTATTATAACCAGAAACTGGAAAAAATCTTAATGGTCTTCGACCAAAGAATGGATAAAGAAAATGTGGTAAATTTATACATTAGAGTACTACACAGCAAAAAAAAAACATCTGGAATTTTGCAGGCAAATAGATGGAGCTAGAAAAAATCATTTTGAGTGAGGTTACCCAGATAGAGAAACACCTATATCACTAGTACTCGCTCATAAGTGTTTTTTAAACATAAAGCAATGAAAAACATCCCAGAAATCCCAATACCAGAGAATCTAGACAACAATGAGGACACTAAGAGAGAGACATACATAGATCTAATCTATATGGAAAGAAGAAAAAGACAAGATCTCCTAAGTAAATTGGGAGCATGGGGGTGTTGTGAGAGGCTTGAGGGGGATGGGAGAGGTAGGGAGGAGAGCAGAGAAAAATGTAGAGCTCAATAAAAACAATTTAAAAAATGGGATACAGCCCTAAACAGAGAATTCTCACCAAATGAATCTAAAATGATTAAAAGACAGTTAAAGAAATGCTTGAAATTCTTAGCTATCAGAGAAACTAGGAAGATAAAATTAAAGGGCAATAATACGATTCTAGCTTGATGTGCTGAGGTTATGAAATCTTAGTCTCCTGATACTTACAAGGAAACAGTCAACTAAAGATTGTTGTTATGTGTTAAGTTGGGAGCATAGACCCCAGACCCTGGCATCTATCACAGACCCCAGGCCTGAAAGTTGTATTGATCTGGACTCCAAATCCCAAAATGCCAGGTCCTGATCCCCCCAGAGATGATCCCTCTGGGGGGATCAGGACCACTCCTACAGGGTATTTAAATGAACTCCCAAAAGAGGAACACATGGTCCCTTTTCCTTTCCCCTGGTGGTCCTGTTCACAGCCTCCTGGTTCCCCCTCAGAGCCACCCAAGAGCTCAGAACTCCCATTAAACCTTGATATTTCTTCATTTGACCTGTTTAAATATGGCTTGATTGGGATTTTTGCATCGGCAGAGAGCTCACGTTAGTAAAAATTCCTAACATTATGGAATAAAAAGGTCCCAAACATTCTGAAAATCACATGCCAGATTCTTACAAACTTAATCAAGCACATGCCAAAGTACTTATAAATTTCAGCTTTAGATATTTATCTAAGAAATACATTATAAATTTTAATCCAATGACATATATTTAAATCTTTATAAATGGCTCAAAAAAATGTTAAATCTAAATTAGTGAAATTTTTCCTTAAAATGGTGTATACAACTAAATTATTATATATCTATGTAAAGTTATCTTTCAACAGTAAAAGTCATTAACTATACAAGCCACAGTATAGAAGAATGGAACAGATATTCTACTGAAAATTTATAGAGACTGACTGGCTCAAGCAGGCCCAGGCGGGGCGGCAGAGCACCAACCAGTGCAAGCAGGCCCAGGCGGGGCAGCAGAGCACCGGCGCAGGGGGCAGCAGACAGCAGGGACCGGCACACAACACCTAGAGCAGATCGCCCCACTACAATTAAAGCAAAGAGGTAGGCCTTTGGTTGGTGAGATCCCTAGCAAGAAAGGAACTGGGTCCTGTTCCTGAAGACCCTTCTGAGGAGCAAAAGGGAACTTGGCCCCTGGCAGGAGCCAGGAAACAGAGCGACAGCATTTTGTAAGAGGAGCCCCTGGCCAACAGGGAAACCTGATCCAGTTTTAAAAGACCCATTAGATAGCTTCGATAGGAGGAGATGGGCAGGTGCCAAGGCAAGAACTCACGCAATAATCTGAAAAACAACATGAAAACACCAGAACACAATGATCTTACAACAGATGGACTTGAACACCCTAATACAAAAAAAAGTGGAAAAAATTGACTTTATGAAAGCAATAGAGTCCATTAAACAACATGTGAAAAATGCCCTTATAGAAATGGATGAGAAGTATAACCAAAAGTTTGAAGAAATGAGTAAAAACGTACATGATATCCTGGGAAACCAAGAAAAAATGATCAAACAGGAAATGGAAACAGTTCAAGAATTGAAAACTGAGAGGGAAGCAAGGAAGGAAACACAAGCTGAGCACCAGCTGGATATGGAAAATCCAGGTCAACGAGCAGAGCCTACAGAAACAAGCATAATCAATAGAATACAAGAAATAGAAGAAATAATCTCAGATTCTGAGGACACCATAGAGAAAATAAACACACTGATCAAAGAAAACAGCAAAGCCAACAAATTCTTATCACAAAACATGCAGGAAATATGGGACACAATAAAAAGACCAAACATAAGAATAATAGAAATAGAAGAGGAGAAGAGTCACAGCTCAAAGGCCCAGAAAATATTTTTAACAAAATTATGGAAGAATACTTTCCCAACATAATGAAAGATATTCCTTTGAATATTCAAGAAGCATACAGAACACCAAACAGATTGAATCAAAGAAAAACATCCCCTTGCCATATAATAATCAAAACACAGAATATACAGGTTAAAGAAAGAATATTAAGAGCTGCAAAGGAAAAAGGCCAAGTAACTTATAAAGGTATACCAATCAGACTTACACCTGACTACTCTATGGAAACCATGAAAGCCAGGAGGTCCTGGATAGAGGTAATGCAGAACCTAAGAGACCATGGATGCAAACCCAAACTACTATACCCAGCCAAGCTATCATTCACTATCAATGGAGAAAACAAGACATTCCAGGATAAGAACAAATTTAAACAATACGTAGCCACAAATCCAGCCCTATAGAAGGTAATAGAAGGAAAATCACAACCCAAGGAATCCAACATGTCCAACACTGCCTACAAGAACTCAGGCATCTGGAGACCCATCACCAGCACAACTCAAAGAAGGGAGACACACAAACTCTACTACCAAAAACAATAATAATAACTGGAGTAAACAACCACTGGTCATTAATATCACTTAATATTAATGGTCTCAATTCACCTGTAAAAAGGCACAGGCTAAGAGATTGGATACAAAAACAGGATCCAACATTCTGCTGTTTGCAAGAAACACATCTCAACCACAAAGACAGGCATCTACTCAGAGTAAAGGGTTGTGAAAAGGTCTTTCAAGCAAATGGCCCTAAGAAAAAAGCAGGTGTGGCCATATTAATTTCTAACAAAACTGACTTCAAACTAAAATCAATCAGAAGAGACTGAGATGGAGACTTTATACTTATAACAGGAACAAGTTATCAGGATGACGTATCAATTCTGAGTATCTACGCCCCTAATACAAAAGCACCCAGTTATCTAAAAGAAATATTACTAGAACTGAAGGCAGACATTAAACCACACACACTAATAGTAGGAGACTTCAATAAACCTCTCTCTCCAATGGACAGGTCAATCAGACAGAAACCTAATAGAGACTTAAGAGAATTATTGGAGGCAATGAAGCAATTGGACTTAACAGACATCTCTAGATCACTCCACCCAAATAGGAAAGAATATACCTTCTTCTCTGCAGTTCAAGGAACCTTCTCGAAAATTGACCACATACTCGGAAACAAAGGAAACCTCCACAGATACAAAAAATATCAGTGTCCACCTGTGTCTTATCAAATCACCACAGATTAAAGTTAGAAGGCAACAACAATGCTAGCCCCAGAAAGGCGACAAACTCATGGAAACTGAACAGTCAACTACTGAACCACACCTGGGTCAAGGAAGAAATTAAGAAAGAAATTAAAGTCTTCCTTGAATTTAATGAAAATAAAGAGACAACATACTCAAACCTATGGGACATGATGAAAGCAGTGCTAAGAGGAAAGTTCATAGCACTAAATGCACACTTAAAGAAAACAGAGAAAGCATACATCGGGGACTTAACAGCACAGCTGAAAGCTTTAGAAAAAAAAGAAGCAGACATACCCAGGAGGAGTAGAAGACTGGAAATAATCAAACTGAGGGTGGAAATCAACAAAAAAGAAACACAGAAAACAGTCCAAAAAATCAATGAAACAAAAAGTTGGTTCTTGGAGAAAATCAACAAAATCAACAAACCCCTATCCAAACTAATTAAACAACAAAGAGAGAACATGCAAATAAATAAGATCAGAAATGAAAAGGGGGACATAACCACAGACACAGAGGAAATTCAGACAATCATTAGATCTTACTACAAAAGCCTGTATGCCACAAAACTGGAAAATGCAAAATAAATGGGCATTTTTTTAGATAAGTACCATGTACCAAAGCTAAACCAAGACCAGGTGAAGGATCTAAATATACCTGTTAGTCAGGAAGAACTGGAAGCTGTTATCAAAAATCTCCCCTCCAAAAAAAGCCCAGGACCAGATGGCTTCATTGCAGAATTCTACCAGAACTTCCAACAAGAGCTAATACTTATACTCCTTAATGTATTTCACAATATAGAAACAGAAAAGTCATTTGCCAAATTCCTTTTACAAAGCTACAGTTACCCTGATACCAAAACCACACAAAGACCCAACCAAGAAAGAGAATAACAGGCCTATCTCACTCATGAATATTGACGCAAAAATTCTCAATAAAATACTGGCAAACCGAATTCAAGAACACATTAGAAAAATTATCCATTATGATCAAGTAGGCTTCATCCCAGAGATGCAGGGCTGGTTCAACATACGCAAATCTATCAACGTAATCCACCATATAAATAAACTGAAAGAAAAAAACCATATGATCATTTCATTAGATGCTGAAAAAGCATTCGACAAAATTCAACACCCCTTTATGATAAAGGTATTGGAGAGACTAGGCAAACAATGGTCATACCTAAATATGATAAAAGCTATTTACAGCAAGCTGACAGCTAACATTAAATTAAACGGAGAAAAAATCAAAGCCATCCCACTAAAATCAGGAATGAGACAAGTATGTCCACTCCCTCCATACCTCTTCAATATAGTGCTTGAAATTCTAGCAATAGCAATAAGACAACATAAGGGGATCAAGGGGATTCGTATTGGAAAGGAAGTAGTTAAGCTTTCCTTATTTGCAGATGATATGATAGTATACATAAGCAACACCAAAAACTCTAACAAAGAACTCCTACAGCTGATAAACACCTTTAGTAATGTGGCAGGATACAAGATCAAATCCAAAAAATCAGTTGCCTTCCTATACACTAAGGATAAAGAAACAGAGAAGGAAAACAGAGAAGCATCACCTTTCACGATAGTCACAAAGAGCATAAAATATCTTGGGGTAACCCTGACCAGGGAAGTGAAAGATCTATTTGACAAGAACTTTAAGTCTTTGAAGAAAGATATAGAAGAGGACACCAGAAAATGGAAGGATCTCCCTTGCTCTTGGATTGGCAGGATCAACATAGTAAAAATGGCAATTCTACCAAAAGCAATCTATAGATTCAATGCAATCCCCATCAAAATCCCATCAAAATTCTTCACAGATCTGGAGAAGACAATAATCAACTTTATATGGAAAACCAAAAACTCAGGATAGCCAAAACAATCTTATACAATAAAGGAATGTCTGGAGGCATTATCATCCCTGACTTCAAACTCTATTACAGAGCTACAGTATTGAAAACCGCTTGGTACTGGCATAAAAACAGAGAAGTTGACCAATGGAATCGAATATAAGACCCTGACTTTAACCCACAAACCTATAAGCACCTGATTTTCGATAAAGGAGCTAAAAGTATACAATGGAAAAAAGAGAGCATCTTCAACAAATTGTGCTGGCAAAACTGGATGTCAATCTGTAGAAGAATGAAAATAGATCCATATCTATCACCATGCACAAAACTCAAGTCCAAGTGTATTAAAGACCTCAATATCAGTCCGAACACACTGAACCTGATATAAGAGAAAGTGGGAAGTACTCTACAACACATGGGCACAGGAGACCACTTCCTACATATAACTCCAGCAGCACAGACAGTAAGGGCCTCATTGAATAAATGGGACCTCCTGAGACTGAGAAGCTTCGGTAAAGCAAAGGACACTGTCGCTAAGACAGAAAGTCAACCCACTGACTGGGAGAAAATCTTCACCAACCCCGCAACTGACAAAGGTCTGATCTCCAAAATATATAAAGAACTCAAGAAACTAGACCATACAAGGCTAATCAACCCAATTATAAAATGGGGCACTGAGCTGAACAGAGATCTCTCAACAAAAGAAGTTCAAATGCCCAAAAGACACCTAAAGTCATGCTCAACTTCCTTAGTGATCATGGAAATGCAAATCAAGACAACTTTAAGATACCATCTTACATTTGTCAGAATGGCTAAAATCAAAAACACCAATGATAGCCTTTGCTGGAGAGGTTGTGGAGGAAGGGGTACACTCATCCATTGCTGGTGGGAATGCAAACATGTGCAACCACTCTGGAAAGCAGTGTCGAGGTTTCTCAGGAAATTCGGGATCAACCTACCCATGGACCCAGCAATACCACTTTTGGGAATATACCCAAGAGAGGCCGTATCATACAACAAAAGTATATGCTCTACTATGTTCATAGCAGCATTGTTTGTAATAGCCAGAACCTGGAAACAACCTAGATGCCCTTCAATTGAAGAATGGATGAAGAAAGTATGGAATATATACATATTAGAGTACTACTCAGCAGTAAAAAACAAGGACTTCTTGAAGTTTGTAGGCAAATGGATGGAAATTGAAAACACTATCCTGAGTGAGGTAAGCCAGACCCAAAAAGAGGAACATGGGATGTACTCACTCATATTTGGTTTCTAGCCATAAATAAAGGACTTTGAGCCTATAAACCGGGTTCTTAGAGAAGCTAAATAAGAAGGAGAACTCAAAGAAAAACATATAGGCATCCTCCTGAATATTAACCTTCATCAGGCAATGAAAGGAGACAGAGACAGAGACCCACATTGGAGCACCGGACTGAAATCTCAAGGTCCAAATCAGGAGCAGAAGGAGAGAGAACACGAGCAAGAAACTCTGGACTGCGAGTTGGTGCACCCACACACTGAGACAATGGGGATGTTCTATCGGGAACTCACCAAGGCCAGCTGGCCTGGGTCTGAAAAAGCCTGGGTAAAACTGGTCTCGCTGAACATAGTGGACAATGAGGACTACTGAGTCCTCAAGAACAATGGCAATGGGTTGTTGATCCTACTGAACCTATTGGCTTTGTGGGAGCCTAGGCAGTTTGGATGCTCACCTTACTAGACCTGGATAGAGGTGGGTGGTCCTTGGACTTCCCACAGGGCAGGGAACCCTGATGGCTCTTTGGGCTGACGAGGGAGGGGGATTTGAATGGGGGAGGAGGAGGGAAGGGGAGGCGGTGGTGGGGAAGAGACAGAAATCTTTAAAAATTAAAAATAAAAGAAAATTTATGGAATTAAGTTTGAAAACATGATACATAAATCTATAAATATAAAGAAGTAGGAACATGACACTATAGTAACAAAGAGAAATGTTATTAACTATGGTGATAGAGTTGAAAAGAAAGGTAACAAGAGAAATTCCTCACTAGATTAAAACTAGTTTTAGCATGATGGGGTGGTATTCATATAATCACACTCATTTGTCAATGTCACTGGCCTGAACGCTAAACATATTTGAACTGTTCCTGAATAGAAATGATCTTTCACATGTAAGTTCTGCGAAAGTTTGCATGAAAACTGTAAGTTGTTTTAAGATATTTCTGAGTTTCTAGGAGAAATAAAGCTAAAAAAATTTACTTGGATAGGATTTTTATAAAATGGGAAGACACAAAATTTGAAAAATCAGTGTTTTCATATAGATCAGCACTATTAACAAAAACACTAGGAAACATTTATAAAATTAAAAATATGAACAAAACCAGCTCGGTGAAAAGGATATCAAATAAGAACTCAGTAGAAATTTCAAGCAGGTCACTAATATTAAGCATATAAAAATTTAAATTACTGAATATAAAATTTCTTAGAGATCAAATACATAATTTATGGTATTAAAAATAATGCTAGTTTGTTGTAATTCGAGCGGCGGGGCTGCGTCCCCAGCCCCCGCCCCCGCCACCTGCTAGCTTATGCCCCGAAATAACAACACACAAACTGTATTCATTTAAACACTGCTTGGCTCATTTCTATCTAGCCTCTTCTAAGGCTAATTCTCGCACCTGGACTAGCCCATTTCTAATGAGGTGAGTAAGCACCCCAAGGTGCGCTTACCGGAAAGATTCTAGCCTATGTCCATCCTGGGTCAGAGCTTCATCGCGTGTGTCCTGCTCCAAGAGGAGCTGTGTGAAGTCTGAGCTGACTTCCTCTTCCTCCCAGCATTTTGTTCTGTTTACTCCACCCACCTATGTTCCAACCAATCAGGGTCAAGCAGTTTATTTATTGCTTAACCAATGAAATCAACAGATTGATATATGACACTCCCACATCAGTTTCTCATCAGCAAAATGGTACAATAGAAGGCAATTGACAAACATTCAAAAAAGATTAAAGTTTTAAATACATATTACATTTGTAAAAAAGAAGACTCAATATGATTATGTAACTAATTATTTCAAAATTGCTCTGAAACTTCAATATAATATCCTTTAAATCTAACCAAAGTTATTCAAATGATGTTGAAAATCTATATTAAGTAAAGAATACATGAAACTAAAACTGATCTTTAGAATTCTTACTATTGTAGCAAGGTAATTACAAGTGCATTGATTTAAAAAAATTGCCCTTGAAAACTGTTTATTACAAATTGACTTCGAATTATATTTTTAAAACCCAAATGATAAAGAAATTCAAATCTGCACTTTTACGTTTATCGTTTTATAGACATGTATTTTGAAACTAAATTATGACACCACACAGTCACTTAAAGAACATAGAACCTGAAGTACTCTCTTCTTTTTATTTGTAACAGTTTTCATTATATAATTCTCCATTTTTAATTTGTGGAAAATCACAATGTTGGACTTGAAACAAAAACAAAAGTACAGAAAAACACTCATATCAGAGATAAACAACTTGACCAGTGAATTAGTTTCTATTAATTATAATAAATACAAGTCTAGAGAGTGTTTGGAGCAGGAGACAAATTCCTGCTGTGGTATGTGAGAAGGTCTTTCCTCAGGAAATCAAGTTATGTCTCACAGGTCACTTGAGAAGTGGGTCAGTGATATTTGTTGATATCCAATGTGATAACTGGTTTTTATAATTTTTATCAGAACTGAAATCTAATGTGATTAAATCACAGTGAGCTATTCTTGTAACTTTATATTGAAGTACATATTGATCACTGTATTAATAAATTTATATGTAATGTTTCATTAATTTTTTCCTCATCATGTTCTTATTTATATGTAATAAATACTTTTAATATCAAAATTATATAATTTTCTATGGAGTATGATTCTGCTTCAGGGACCCTCATGCAGTATTTTAAAAGAATTCCCGTCATGCATGCCAAAACACAGAAATCTCTTATAGCTTCTTTGTTCATGCATACACACATGTCTTGCACTGTTTATACTTTTAATTATTTTTATCTTGAGTGTCCATTAAAGTTGAGAATTTACCTTTCTTAGGACACCAAGAAACTTAATATTCTGAAAATGAAGTGTGACACCACACAGTCACTTAAAGAACATAGAATATGAAGTAACTGTCAATAGAAACCTATTAGTCCAGAGATTGGAAAAAAAACATAAAATCTAGACAATATACCATATCTCAGAATTCCCTTCCCAGTTACACATTACAAAGGATTCAGAGGCAATTATCAATTCTTTAAAATGGCATGTTACTACTTCAATATATGAAAGATGCATGTAGCTATGATCATATTTGGTTAATTTTAAACTATATTTTAAAAATTATTTTTAATCCAATGGCAAAGGTATTTCAAAGTTTATAGAAGTGTAATTTAACCAAAGTTTACTCAGTATTTTGTTTTAATGGCTGATGGTTGTGTTTACACTGCTATATACTTGCCAAGAATCCTTTGTATTCATGTATACACACCCAAAAAGAAACATTTTGACACATTTAATATGCATGGGATGGGGAGACAAGAGCATCTTGTGATCTATGAGCCAGTGACTTACTGACACGGATGCATTTGAGTTGAGGAGACCAGCCGTTCTCTGTGCATGTAACTGTGTCCTGATCATTTGGGAGACTGTAGCCAGAGTGACACTGGACTCTTACAGACTGGTCCTGTATGTAGTCTCCTCTCCGTTGTAAAACTTCCCCATTCTCTATATAATGGATTCCACATATCTCTAATGAACATAAATTTACCATAAATGTTCAATTAAAAACAAACAACACTCATTTATTTTTTTAAATAAAACTAAAGTTTAACTTTACAATAGTTAAATAAGTAAGTGTGGCATTCAAAAATGAGAACAATACCAAATGTTTCAAAATGTAGCATTCTCTTTAATTTTTGTAAATAAAAATATGCAAGCAATAAAGGTATTATTATGGTCCCCATTTTTCACATACATTTTATGAAGAGCTGCTCATAAAGGACAGAAACTAGTCTTTTTGCTCACAAACTCTTCTGTTTCTTAACAGAAGAGACTTAACTGTTAATATATATGTGATCTTTTCTTTCTAATCTTTGACAGAATTACACATTATTTGATACAGACATTGACTTACTGCGGCATGGAACTGCAGGCTCCCACCCTTGTGCAGTGCAGTGAATTCTGTCCCAGTATTCCCCTGAGGGAGTTACAAATCCTTCGTTGCAATTATAGTCGAACCACTTTTTTCTGTTTGTTGCAAAGTAGAATTTGTGCCAAAATTCATTATATAGTTTTCCATTTTTGATTTGTGGAAATTCACAAGGTTGAGCTTGCAATAGAAACAAAAAGACAGAAAAACACTCATACCAGCAATAAACCACTAGATCAGTGAATTAGTTTCTATTAATTATAATAACTGCAAGTCTAGAGAGTGTTCGGAGAAGGAGAAAAATAGAAGCCAGACGGCTGAGGTATGTGAGGAGGTCTTTTCTCAGGAAATCAAGTTATGCCTCACAGGTCACCAGAGAAGTGGGTCAGGGACATTTTTTAATATCCAATATGATCATTGAATATTTTAATTTTTATTAGAACTGAAATCTAATGTGATTAAATCACAGTGAACTATTCTTGTAAATTCATACTGAAGTATATATTGTTCACTGTATTAATAAATTTATATGTAATGTTTCATTACTTTTTTCCTTATGATGTTCTTACTTTTAAACAATAAATATTTTAATATCAGAATATAATAATTGATGTAGGAGGGTCTTCTTTCTATGTGTTTATTTCATTGGTCAAATAAAGAGACTGCCTTGGCCTTTTGATAAAACAGCAGCTTAGATAGGCAGAGTAGACTGAACAGAATGCTGGGAGAAAGAAAGCAGAGTCAGGCAGATGCCATGGCTCTCCTCTCCAAGACAGACATAGGTTAGACTCATCCCAGTAAGCTACAGTCACGTGGTGATATGCAGATTATTAGAAATGGATTAATTAAGATGTGAGAGTTAGCCAAGAAGAGGCTAGATATAATGGGCCAGTCAGTGTTTAAATGAATACAGTTTCTGTGTAATTATTTGATCTAATCTACATGGAAAGTAGAAAATTAGATCAATGTATGTCTCTCTTAGGGTCCTCATTGTTGTGTAGGTTCTCTAGGATTGTGATTTGTGTGGGTTGGTTTTCGCTGTTTTATTTTTAAAAGCCACTTATGAGTGAGTACATGTGATAATTGTCTTTCAGGGTCTGGGTTATCTCATACAAAATGACTGCACCATGGCTTAAAATTAGAGTTCTAGTTTTACACAGCTTCTTTATTTCTTTCTGTATACCTGATGTTCTCCCCAACCATTAGCCTTTTTTTGCCATTGTCTGACTAACTTCTATACAGTGTTCAAAACCTGCCTACATGAGCCTCCGTCCCTGTGACTTCAGCATGTTGGAGAAAGTAGATCGTGAGTTGAGGCCAGATTGTGCTATTTAGTCTGACACTGTTTCAGAAAAGCAAGACAAAGCTAAAACAGCAAAAATATTTCTAGTCAAATGTTATCCTCTCCCCTTCATGACTCATTCTAATTATTTATTTTTAAATTTTATTTTAAAATTAGTATACAAATGGTTATATTTTATTATTGTCCCCAACCCCATCCCACCTGACAGAGATTTGCTCTGTAGTCCTAGCTGTCCTGGAAATCACTTTGAAGATGAAGCTGTCCTTGAAGTCACAAGGCTTCTTCCTCTCTAGTACTGGAGTTCAGGCATTCTCCATCCAACCTGTCTCTTCTTATGGCTTTTCAAAATAATTTTATTTCATTCTGTCAGCTCCTTTCTCCACATTGTGCCCACCTACACCAGTGTTTTTTTAGGTTTAACGTCATGTGTTTTTTTTATCACCCCATCCTTCACATTACCTTTTCCATTTCAAGTTCTATGTCCTCTACAGAATCCCCACCCACATTTATGTGTGTGTATATACAATATATCAAACAAATAAATATTAGGAATCTGCATTAAAATCAGGATGCAAATAAAAAAGGAACATGCAGTGGTTGTCTCTGATTCTGAATTCATCCATTTTCTCATTAATTTCATAATTTCTAGTCTTTTTTCAGATGAACAAAATTCCATTTTGTATATATAGCACACTTTCCCAACTTTCAATATCTGAATATTTAAATAGACTCTTATTCTCCTGCACACTAAATGACTACATTTTGGAAGGTATAGTTGTACCACCTAGTACTTAGAAGTCATTGAAAATTGAACCTGAATAAAAGAAAGAGTGAGCACAACAGAACTGTAGAAGCATTATTGATTGCTTCTTCAGAAGGTTTTTGACAATCTGGAATTTAAAAGAATTTTTCCTCATTCGTCTAAGGAAGGACCAGCTATCTCTGTGAATTTAAAGTGAGTTTTTGGACAAAGGAGGGTGTTAGAACACTGTATTTTTTAAAATCCAAAATAACAAAAATAAGTTAATTGAATACTTATCCCATCATTAGCTACCGATGAACTAGAAAAGTGAACCCCTTCATTAGATAAACCAAATCGTTTTGATGGAATTTAAATCGATGATAGAGTTGGAACTTCTCTTTTTGACATGGGGGAAGAGATCCCACACTCTCACTATACAGGCCACATAAAGATTTCACAAGTGTATACGTTCCATACACACTCACAGGAAAACAGAAATTATGTGTCAAATTTTATAAACTTTTTAGTCTCATACATGCCATTCTTATGTACAAAACTTTAAAGTCATGGCAATGTCAGTTGTAAGTGATGGGTCATCTTGAAAGTTGCAGGTAAATGGATGGATCTAGAAAATATCATATTGAGTAAGGCAACCAAGACCCAGAAAGACAAATAAATTTGTACTCCCTCATAAATGGCTTTTAGACATAAAGCAAAGAAAAATCAGCCTACAATTCATAACCCCATAGAAGTTAGATAACAAAAAGGACCCTAAGAGAGACATACGTGGATCTAATCTACATGGGAAGTAGAAAAAGACACGATCTCCTGAGTAAACTGGTAGAATAGGGATCATGGCAGAGGATGGTAGGGGAGAGGCTAGAAAGAGAGAGGAGCAGAGAAAAATATATAGCTTGATAAAACAACAAAAATACTTTAAAAAAGATAACACAAACCAGAAAAAAGACAAAGCATGATCAAGAAATGCCATAAAAAAGAATTATGTCTCAAATAAATCCACTCACTAAAAATTTTGTAAAATTTGTCACTAAGTACAGATATTTACATATTTCTCACTAATCTTACATGAAGTATTTCAGGGACAACCATGCAGAGAAGGGGTTTGTATTTTATGATGACTACAAGCTAAATAACTATACCGAACTATGGATTGCAGAAACATATTTCAAGCACTGTTTGTGTTTTAGATTGGAAAAAAACATCAATTATGGCAACAAAATGAACTACTTGCAACTTTTAAACTTACCACCAAAGGCCATTAAGTTACAGACCAGTAATTCCTTCACATTTTCTAGACTTCAATTCAATGATTGCTATAAGAAATATTATCTGCAAATGTTTTGTAGTGCGGCTCAGCCAGAAGGGAGAAAGGCAATCTGTATTAAACTTACCTTCTGCTGCACAAACAGTCCATAACATAAGGCAGATAATTTTTGCTGATAGTCTCATGGTGTGGATCTTTTTTGGATGCAGAGAATTACAGCACCACCCAGCCTCTGTTAAGAACTGTGGTTGCTGCAGGGAAAGTCTTGCCCCAAAGTGAAGTTGAAAGTCAGCTTAGGAAATCAGGATCATTAAATGATCTGCCCCCCAGCAACTTCTGCAAAGTAAACTAAAAACACAGACTACAAGTTTAGTGGCTTGGGCGTTTGATCCCTGCCCTTGCTGCACCCTGCCTGTGACCTGCTGATATTCTTGTAAATGCCAGCTTGTTTTCTTTGGAAACAAGTTTAGGTTTCTCGGAAAGGGAGGAGCAGGGGCTGGTGATCACCTCTGGATTTCATAACCACACAACAGAATGCAGTGAAGGCTCTTTTAAAAATCATTTGGGGAGCTTCAGTTAAGCAGGGTTTTCAGGACCAACACAAAGGACCAGTCAAGAAACCTCTGTCTTCATTTCTAACTGCTGTGCTCTCCCAGTTTCTAACCAATGTTGGTGCCTCCAAGAACATGTACTGTATTCGTCTGTACTTAGTGTATGTAAGTGGGGAAGAAGCAATTTACTTCTTTGTTTAGTTAGAGTCCTTTATCAGAAATTTATTTGAGACATAACTTTGCACAGCATGGCTCTTGATTGTTAATTTTTGTTATGTGTAAGATTCAATTTTTATATTGGACAAACGAATTTTAACAAATTTTGTAATATACATATATATATGTGTGTGTGTGTGTATGTATGTATATATATATATACATACATACACACACACACACACACACAAACCAAAGTGGTCATCCCTAAATACACACACACACACACATGCACACACACACAAACATATACAATCTACTGGCTCTAATTAATGTTGCTAATAGATTGTTGGTGTACACATAAAATACATATATGATGTTGATTATAGAAGAAGAAGTCAAGATTTAGAGAGGGGCAGGAAAGACATAGGATGAACTGGAAGGGGGAGAGAGATGTGTGGAAATTATTCAAATTAATGTCTAAAATTTTCAAAAATTCAAATTAGAAATTTTAAAGTAAGGGTCAAACAGTGTCCGAGAGCAGCAGGCAGGCTCAAGTGACCTCCAGGAGAAGCAGCCAGACCCAAACAATCTCTGGAAGCAGCATGCAGGCAAAGGTACCTCTGGGAGCACAACTTGACTTCTGGCATGATCAGAATTTTGACATTGATCCAACCATGAGGAGCAATCGTCTGAACCTTTGATGCATAGACACCTGGAGGAGGAACCACAGGAGAAACAAACCCAACTACACCAATTGGAGGGAAAGATCAGCAGACAAAATTTAAGAACACAATCAATAGCAAAGAGCAACACAGAACCACCAAAACCTAGTGGCTCTAAACAGCAAGATTTTGAGGGGCATTTAGTGCTATACACTTTCTTCTTAGCAATGCTTTCATAGTGTTCCATAGGTTTGGGTATGTTGTGTCTTTATTTTCATTGAATTCAAGGAAGACTTTAATTTTTTTCTTCATTTCTTCCCTGACCCGGGGTGGTTCAGTAGTTGACTATTCATTTTCCATGAGTTTGTAGGCTTTCTGGGGGTAGAATTGTTGTTAAATTCTATCTTTATTCCATGGTGATTTGATCAGACACAGGTGGTTACTAAGATTTTTTTGTATCTGTGGAAGTTTGCTTTGTTACCGAGTATGTGATCAATATTCGAGAAGGTTCCATGAGATGCTGAGAAGCAGGTATAGACTTTCCTATTTGGGTGGAATGTTCTATAGATATCTGTCAAGTTCATTTGATTCATTACCTCCGTTAGTTCTCTTATTTCTCTCTTAGGTTTCTGTCTGGTTGACCTGCCCATTGGTGAAAGAAGAGTGTTGAAATCTCCTATTAGAGTGTATGGTTTGATGTGTGCTCTGAGTTCTAGTAATGTTTCTTTTACATATGTGGGTGTTTTTATATTAGGGTCGTAGATATTCAGGATTGAATTCACCCTGATGAATTGTTCCTGTTATGAGTATAATGTGTCCATCTCCATCTCTTCTGACTGATTTTAGTTTGAAGTCAATTTTGTTATATATTAGTATAGCCACACCTGCTTGTTTCTTAGGTCCATTTGATTGAAAAACCTTTTCCTAACCGTTTACTCTGAGTAAATGTCTGTCTTTGTCATTGAGGTGTATTTCATGTAAACAACAGAATGTTGAATCTTGTTTTCGCATCCATTCTCTTAACCTGTGCCTTTTTATAGGTGAATTCAGTCCTTTGATATTAAGTGATATTCATGACCAGTGGTTGTTAACTTTGGTTATTTATTTATTTATTTATTTATTTATTTATTTTTTGGGTGGTAGAGTTTATGTGTTTCCCTTCTTTGTGTTATGCTGGTGAAGGGTTGTTAGATGTCTGGATTATTGTGGGTGTTGTTGTGTTCCTTGGGTTGTAATTTTCCTTCTATTACTTTCTGTAGAGCTGGGTTTATGGCTACATATTGTTTAAATTTGTTTTTATCCTGGAATATCTTGTTTTCTCCATTGATGGTGAAAGATAGCTTGGCTGAGTATAGTAGTCTGGGCTTGCATCTTTGGTCTCTTGGTTTCTGCAGCACATCTATCCAAGACCTTCTGGCTTTCATGGTTTACCTTTATATGTTACTGTACATTTTTCCTTTGCAGCTCTTAATATTCTTCCTTTATTCTATATGTTTTGTGTTTTCATTATTATATGATAAGGTGATTTTTTTTATCCAATCTGTTCAGTGTTCTGTATGCTTCTTGTACCTTCACAGGAATATTCTTCTTTAGATTGGGAAAGTTTTCTTCTATAATTTTGTTGAATATATTTTCTGGGCCTTTGAGCTATAATTCGCCTTCTACCCCTACTATTCTTAGGTTTGGTCTTTTCATGGTGTCCCGGATTTCCTGGATGTTTTGTGTTAAGAATTTGTTAGATTTGCTGTTTTCTTTGATCAGTATGTTTATTTCCTCTATAGTATCTTCAGAGTCTGAGATACATTCTTCTATCTCTTATATTTTGTTGTTTATTTTTGTCTCTGTAGTTTCTGTTTGTTTACTCAGATTTTCTATATCCTGCCAATCTCAGTTTGTGTTTTCTTTGTTGACTCCATTTCAGTTTTAAAGTCTTGAACTGTTTCCATTACCTGTTTTATTGCTTTTTCTTGGGTATCATTGAGGGATTTATTCATTTCTTCTAACTTTTGTTAGTCTTCTCATCCATTTCTTTAAAGGAGTTTATCACATACTGTTTAATGGTCTCTAACACTTTCATAATGTTACGTTTAAAGTCTATTTCTTCTACTTCTTCTGGATTAGGGTGTTCAAGTCTTCCTGTTGTATGTTCACTAGATTCTGGTGTTATCATGTTGCTTTTCAGATCGTTGGAGGAATTTTTACATTGGCACCTCCCCATCTCTTCCTTCAAAAGCTGTTAGAAGAGTCTTGGCGGCTTGGTCCAATCTTTGCTGTGGCTACCTGATTACTTGGTTTTTTTTCTTGGTCTGCCCTCTCTTAGGTCCCCTCAGCACTGGAGTTGTCTCTCAGATCCTCTCCACCCTGAAGTAGGCTGTGGTGGTGGAGCTAAGGACTCCGCATATGGAAAGAATTGCTTGGGGGGAAGCTGGGATGGAATAAGAAGAGAAAGACAGTAGCCGGGGAGAAGCTCCGCTGAATGGCCAGAAAGTTTAGGGGATTGGATTGTACCTGTGCTTCTTTTCCAGAGTGTCTGGCCAGCCTGTCAGGCACACTCTTACCCCTTAGCATGAAGTTATTTCTTATGTGAGACCGATAGTTATGTAAACGCTATAGCTGTAGAGAGGACTAAACAAACAATTAAGGACTTGACGTCTAACTGTTGGAAAATGATTTCAGAGAGCAAAGAAGAAGGTCAGAATAAGCTATATACGTTTGAATTAGAATTGGAACATTTGTCTGAATTTTTCCTTAATTTGATATAGATACAGATGGGGAATTGTGGAATTCTTATAGATGTGTATTTATTCATACACATGCATCTCCCAATTCTTATCAGCATCTGTGGCCACATGAATTTTTTATTGTGTATTTTTTCACTGTTCCTGGTGTATTTAAGCTGTGTTATATATATTGATATATACAGTTAAATAAATACTTAACATTTTTTTCTTTTTCATCTTTCTTTACTTTTCCTGTTCTGAATTATAGTTTACTTTATTTGTATCTAGCTCCATACAAAACAAAAATAATAATATCCTTTCATTGTATTTTACTACGATCAACAAATATTTTAATCTTAAAATAATGTGATGACTAAATAAACAACTCTGTCTGACTACATCTAACCCTGGAACCAATGCTGTGTGACTACACTGACATTAGAATAGGGATCACTAGGAGCCATTGTTCCTCCAGGATATGTTGCAGCTGATTTTCAGCATTGTTTTCTTTCCAAAATTAGATACTGAGATATAATTGGCACATGAAGGTATACCATTGCTCATTGTTAAGAACATATTCCCTATTACAAATCTCAATATAAAAATATCTTGATATAACTGACTTTCACCACAGTTAATGGCCTTCGCAAATCACATGATATAAATATTTTCAGATACCAGCATAAAATAAAGTAGCTTTCTGTACTCTTATGTTTCCCAAAATAAATCATTACAATAAATCTGATTTGGACAACTGCTATGACAGGACCAAAGACAAAAAGGAGAAAAGTACAACTGGCCATTTTACTCACTTGTTTGACCATTTGTCAGTACATGAAATTCCAACATTTTAGCCTTCACTAAATGGCAAATTAATCTGTGAACAATTAAAGAAGAGTTGCAAATATAATAAAAGGCTCTCCAACACTTTGGCATATAAATTAATTTCTAGTAAATTGTTTTACTCAGAAAAATAAAACTTTCTATGCCACTAATAAGCATACAATAGACTAACAATTTCCCTTGTTCTTTATTGAAACTATAACATGGATCTATCTTCTACTAGTATTGCTAGAGAATAAATATTGTAATATACTTTTAAATAATTTTTTGAGGAACACTTTGCAAGTAGAATTTTATTTCCCTTACGTTACCTGATAGAAAAGTTTCTATTACATAATCAAATGTCTTCCTGTTGATGACCCACTCATATGTAAAATGGGAATATTCTGTTTATCATAAATAAGTAGGATTTTAATATGACTAAAGCTTGGAAAATGGATTACTAGCAGTAATCAAATTACTTTTTATATGATGATATAATATTATATCATATATTAAAATATGATTATCTACCCAATAAAGCTTCTATATAGGTTTTATTTATTTGATTGCTATTATAAAGTTATTTTAAGGTAAGGTAATAGGCTTTTTTACTCTGAGGAGAAAATAAAAAAATATAATCATAAAATAAAAAAAAATTAACAGGAAATGACAACAAGAAGACAATGAAATAAAGAACATATATCTTCCACAAGATTAGGAGATAGCAGGAATAAGAAAAGTCAATATTGTGGAAAGCAGTAAATGTCTCTTTGTAACAGACAGAGGCCATTACAGAAAACCACAATGAGTCAATATGAAGAATTGTGGACTCCAGACTACATCTACTGTACAAATCCTACACCCAAGACTTAAGAATTAGTGCTGAAGAGGGCATTGAAAGATTGTAAGACCCGGAGGATTAGGGGTTTTACTTTGAGATTATCTCCTAGTAATGCCAAAAGAAAGTCACACTGATAAGCATGCTTAAGAATGAGTTGAAGAGGGTTTGCAACAATGGACTGAGAGAAGCCCTTGAGTATTCAATGTAATAATATTACAAGGAACTAAAATCAATCAAGGAATATTGATAGCATGAGAAATAATCTTCCCCCCAAAAAGCATACCAATTGTTTACCAATACCACCAAATGTTCAGCCCAGAAATTATACATACAATTAACTCTATACACACTGAACAGCTTGTACATATTTGGAGCACGCATAAATACATACCGTAAATGCATATATTTATATATAGTATTATTAACATTCATTAATGAATAAAGCGGGAATGAGTTGAAAGTGAGTAGTGAGAGGTATATGGGTTTGTGGGATAAAGAAGGGGGGATTTATTTAGTTATAATCTCAAAATATAAAAAAGAGATTAAAAAACTTAATGAGAATAAAGAACAATATTTTTGCATCAATTGGCCTAGTAGAAATGAGTTCCGGCCAGTCTGACCATAGCTAGTCTCTCTTCCACACATATGAAGCAGTCCTTTCAGAGAAAACCTGTTGTGGAATAAACTAGAAGTTCAGAAGGCAAATTTTATTCCAAATTGTATGTATGTGAAAGCAATATTGACACAATTTTATAGCATTTTAGTGTAATTTTCCATCAGGTCATTTATTGTGCTCCAGGGAAAAGTTACTGCTCTGCCTTCTGATGTCAAGGCTCTGTTTCCTCTGTTGCCTGGGTTGAGTTCATAGCTTTCAAGACCAAACAGGCTGATCATTTCAGGTATCCAAAACCATAGTTTCTTCTTTCTTAACTGACACATTCATCTAATATCTCTCTCAGTTTTCTTAAGGAAATGAAAACATTTCTTATTTGAAACATCTATTCTTTACCATCTTTATACCGACTGTCCAATTAATTTACCTCTGGGAAGTTTCCCCCTCCTTTGTCTATACCAGCTAGGCCCTTGTACAGTCACTGTTTCTTGCATAGGTGGTCTGGTCTCTCTGTGGATATCCATTGTCTAAATATTTTCTTAGAATAATAAGCATGGCCTTGTAAGTTTAAAATATTTTGCTTCCTAATGCTTTTAAATTCAAAATCTTTATAGTCCATTTTTTTGCAGAAGGATGTTTAAAAGAAATCCCACACTAGCTCAGAATTGAAAATAATAGGCGGTTATTTATTTAGAGGTAGACTGACAAATCAGAATTCTCTGCAAGAACAAAGAACAGAAACCTAATTCCAGAGCCAGAAAACAGACCAGACACATGCTTTACATCAGCATAAATAGTATAAGAGACTACGCACCAGTGGGCAGGTAACTACTGGCTGTAGAATTTCCTGCAGTAATTTTCTCTTGGTTGGTGCTTCTTGCTGGCCTCAGCTTATCTCGTTTTCCCTCCTTTCAGTGTGGATTCGTTTCAGTGTGCAGTGAGTTCCTCCTGTATTCTTTATGTTACTTCAGGATATTAGATGATTCCTGACTTCGGGACTTTAAACTAAATACTTTTATTTTATTTCTTGAATGGTCTTAATTTCTAGTCTACTTTTGTGCATCAGCTCTTATGCTAATTCCTCAAAGAAATTTTCTTCACAACTCAGTGGTCCAAAATGTGTTTTCGCCATGTATCATTTCTTTTTTGTCCCAGCTGACATTTTTGTCTTTATTGATGACACCCTGGAAATGTTTTTTTTTTTGCAAAATATATACAAGATGAAATATTATGAGTTAGAAAAAAATGAGAAGAGGAAAAAAAAACTAACCAGTGACTTTTTTAAATCTTTAGTTACATCCTAATCAATCAATAGTAAAAGGTAATTTGTGGACATTTGTTCCTCCACCACAGGTAATATTGTAAGATGAGCTACAACTATGTACTGAAACTTAAACTGATTTTTCTTTTTTTTGGACTGCTTGGGTTTCGGCAAGCTGTAGGAAGCCTGATGTTTACAATCATTTTTCTTTTGCACATCATAAGGACACTGTGGATACAACCTTTTAGGAAGATAGCAAAGATTAAACAAATTTCTACAGCTTTGTGGATTTTTTGTTGTTGTTGTTTTTGTTTTTTGAGACAGGGTTTCCCTGTAGTTTTTGGGTCTTGTCCTGGAACCAGCTCTTGTAGACCAGGCTGGCCTCGAACTCACAGAGATCTAACTGCCTTTGCCTCTCGAGTGCTGGGATTAATGGCATGTACCACCACCACCTGAAACAAAATCCTGCCCTCAAATTCATTTTGCAATCCATTATGACCTTGGATTTGTTTCATCCTATGTCTAGAGTGCTAGCATTATAGATACATAACACCACACCTAATATTTATTTTCTTTCAAACACTTATCCTAGTTAATTTGTAGTTAAATTCAGGTCACTGGATTTTAAAGTCCCTTCTGGTTACAGGACAGAATTTAGAACTCAGTGCCCTTATGTAAGTGTTCTACAATGATTAGGTTCCTCCTTTGTTAACTTCTCTCTTCAGGGGCAACATGTCTAATTATAAAAAAGAATCTGAGAATGTTTTCACTTCCTTACAGCTTCAAAATTTGGGTAAATAGCAAAAAAATGTATTTATATCCCTACAAACAGTGAGTAAAAAGACCTTTTACCAGATTTTTTTACTTTTTCTAGTCTAACACACTCCTCTGTAAATACTTAAGTTGGACAGACCAGCTCAAGTATACCAGACAGATGTTATGTATCTTTCAATGTTATCAAAGTTGTATAACACTGCAGCATTGAAAGCCTCTGAGAATCAGAGACAATGCTATAATGTTTAAAAACAGAACTTTGAGCCTGTAGACATCTCCTTCTAAAATATAATAAAAGCATATTGATTACATATACATAATTTTCAGTACATTTTCTTTGTTTTGTAATTTTACTTCTCATGTGAAAAATTACATTGATAATTTTTATATCTTATAACTTAATATTGTTAGAATTAAATGATTAAGAGATGAAAAAGCTCTTTCAAATTTTCCAAAATTAATGTCAAAACAATAATATTCTGTAATTCATTCTTGGCACAAATCATGATTTCCAGGATATTACTTCAGTTTAGAGTCTTTGTTGTCCTTCTGAAAATGCTCTTTGAGAAAATAACCTAGATCAGAAAAATAATTATATTTTCCAGTGGAGCTGAATTCTTTAGCTAAGTGACTATAACCTTAGGTGTTTATTTATTTGTCTTTAACTTATAAGGTTCAAATGACCCCGTTGATAGTTCTTAAGTGTCAGTATTACAGAAGCCTATTCTTGTAGACTGAAGAATTATCTGTGACCAATATTTTATGAGATAGATGTAACCAATCTATTCATCAATTACAAACTATAACTTTTTCAAATGATTTAAGCAGAGAGAGTATTATGAAGGCAAACACCCATTTTTCTGACAGTTTCTTCTTGATGGATGTATTAGCATAATTTGATTGAAATTGAGCTTACATAAATGATTGCATGAAAGTAAGAGTCATTTTATTTTCATGGTTTTTACCACACTTTACAAGGTACAGAAATTTATCAAGTCTTACATTTCCCTATGTTGTTCATGACTCAATTTTAACCATTGTCCTCATTTAAGTTTCAGAAAGGGTTGACCAGAGACTATTGGGCCTGAGATGTTCTAGTACATGGCAAGACGTGTATGTACAGGGTAAATAAGAAACACATGGTGGCTTAAATTACCTGGTACTTATTAAGTTTCATTTAATATTCCATGCATGTAAGGATGCTTGAGTTTTTCTTTATCACTTTTTGATAGTAAATAAAGAGCATTGTTAAATCAAATTTCTGGTGCCAACCAGAAATTGTGTGTGTATGTGTGTGTGTGTGTGTGTGTGTGTGTGTGTGTGTTTATGAGGGTACATACATATATGGATGTCAGAGGACAAGTTGGAGAATTTTGTTCTAGTATTCCAACATGAGGGTCCTGTGGATTGAAATTTAGTTGTCAGGCTTGGCCCTTCAGCACTCAACCCTTCTGATGGCCCCATCATTTTTTTTTGGTCTTTTATTTCCTTTCTTTTTGAGTTAAAATTTCTTTTTACTACAATATAATTTTAGATCACATTTTTCTCTCATCCCCCAATCAGATTCTTCCCACATCCCTAACTACCCAACTTTATTCATTTCTTTCTCTCAAACAAAGCAAAGAGGTATCTGCAAATACAAAACTTAAGAACAACAAACAGAAAAACAATTGGAAAATATGTGCCAAACCAAACTAAAGACATTAGTAAAACTACTGAGTTTGTTTTCTGTTGGAAAAATTACCTTTTGTCTTGAGCCCTGTCCTGGAGTGTGATTGATATACTAAGTGTCAGTCTATTAGAAAAATTATTTTCACATTTGCAGAGAGAATCAATTGCAAATAGCTTCTTGGTAGGCATAAGACCTCATATCACCTTTCCCCTCTCAGTTTTGTGACCAAGATTGCCCTGAATATCTTTTGTTTGCAGTCACAGTCTCTGTGATTTCATATACGCATCAGTCCTGTGTGTCTGGAAGATACCATTACTTTGGAGTAATCCACAGCTACTGGTCCTTACAATCTTTCTGCCTTTTCTTCTTCATACATTCCTGGTTTTGAAAGAAAGGATTTCTTGACAACAATCTTTTAGGACTGAGGGCTCCAAAGTCTCTTTCTTCCTCATTATACAGTTGTGTGTTTCTTTGCTAACTCCAATCTTCTGCAAGAAGAAGGATTTCAGGTGAGGGTTCAGCTAGGCAGCCTAAGTCTTAGCCTAGTGTACCCACTGGGGATCCATGGTAGAGAGTGGCTCTTTGGATCAACTGGTGTCACAAAGAAATGATGTTCACCTAGAAATAAAGCTGAATGGGGCAGTAGTATTATTTTATTCTTAATAAATGTAAATTGATCTTTCTTTTAAACATATAATGGCAAATAAGGGTATGTAAGCTAGTGATTTGGAATGCACTTGGCTATTCATTGATTTTTAAAAACTGAATCCAGCATGTAAAACAAATTAATACAGAATATGAAAATAAATTCTTGACACAATAAATTCTATGTCTATGTCCCTGATTTTTCTCAAAGAACCAACTCTTTTTCTCAGTGATACTTTGTATTGCTTTGTTTCTATTTTATTGATTTCAGCATTGAATTTGATTATTTCCTGGCATCTATACCCCCTAGGTGAGTTGGCTTCTTTTTGTTCTATCGATTTTAGATGTGATGTTAAGTTGCTAGTGTAAGATTTCTCCAGGTTCTTTATGTAGGCACTTAGTGCTATGAACTTTCCTCTTAGCAGTGCTTTCAAAGTGTCCCATAAGTTTGAGTTTGCTGTCTATTCATTTTCATTGGATTCTAAAAAGTCTTAAATTTCTTTCTTATTTTTCCTTGACCCAGTGGTTATTCATCTGAACAGTTTTTAAATTCTAAGAATTTGTAGGATTTCTGAGTTTAGTGTTGTTGAATCCTAACTTTAAATCATGGTGATCTGATAAGATACAGGAGGTTTTTCCAATTCCTTTGTGTCTGTTGAGGTTTGCTTTGCTACCAAGTATGTGATCAGTTTTTAGGCAAGTTCAAAGACGTGCTGAGAATATTGTATCTTCTTTTGTGTTAGGGTGCAATGTTCTATAGATATCAGTTAAACCAATTTAAGTCATAACTTCTGTTAGCTCCTTAGTTTCTCTTAAGTTATGTTGTGGCAGTTCTGTCCAGTGAAGAGAGTAAAGTGTTGAAGCCTCCCAAAATTAGTGTGTTGGATTTCATGTGAGATTTAAGCTTTAGCCATGTTAATTTTAAAATATGTGTGCCCTTGTTTTGGGGACATAGGTGTTCAGAACCGAGACTTCATCTTGATGTATTTTTCCAGTGATAAATATGAACTTCAACTCTTTGATTAATTTTAGTTATAAGTTTATGTTGTTAGATATTAAGACAGCTACTCCAGTTTGTTACTTAGGACCATTTGATTGGAAAATCATTTCCCAACCCTTTACTCTTGAGATAATGTCTGTCTTGAAAGTTGAGGAATGTTTTTGGTATGTTGTAGAAGGATGGGTCCTGTTTTCATATCCATTCTGTTAGCCCTTGTCTTTTTTAATTTTTAATTTTTTTTATTAAAAATTTCCACCTCCTCCCATTTCCCTCCCCCAACTCCTCCCCCTCCTTCTCCAGTCCAAAGATCTGCTCCTCATTTGAACCTTGGGAGCACAGTCCAGTGCTCCAATGTGGGTTTCTGTCTCTATGTCCATCTATCACCAGATGAAGTTTCTATGGTGATATTCAAGATATTCATAAGTGTGGCTTAGGATAGGGCCATTTCAGGCTCCCTCTCAGTTGCCCAAGGAACAAGTTGGGGACATCTTCATGGGCACCTGGGTACACCTCTAGAGTCAAGTCTCTTGCAAACCCTAAAATGAATTCCTTAATTAAGATATCTACTTCCCTGCTCCCATATTCATCCTCCCTCCATCCCAACTGTCCCATTCCACCAAGCTCTCCCCATCCTTCCCTTCTCACTTCTCTATCCCCATCTACCCTTACCCCCCACCCCACCCCCAAGCTCCCAATTTTTGTCTGGCAATCTTGTCTACTTCCAGTATCCAGAAGGATAACTATATGTTTTTCTTTGGGTTCACCTTCTTATTTAGCTTCTCTAGGATCACGAATTATAGGCTCAATGTCCTTTATTTATGGCTAGAATCCACTTATGAGTGAGTACATACCATATTCATCTTTTTGAGTCTGGGTTATCTCACTCAGGATAGTGTTTTCTATTTCCATCCATTTGCATGCAAAATTCAAGATGTCGTTTTTTTACCGCTGAGTAGTACTCTAATGCATATATATTCCAACTTTCTTTATCTATTCTTCCATTGAGGGGCATCTAGGTTGTTTTCAGGTTCTGGCTACTACAAATAATGCTGCTATGAATATAGTTGAACAAATTCCTTTTTATATGTGAAGTCTCAATCCTGTCTTATTGACCTGTCCATTGGTGAGAGAGGTGAGTTGAAGTCTCCTAATATTAGTGTGTGTGGTTTGATGTCTGCCTTGAGTTCTAGTAGTGTTTCTTTTCCATAAGTGGGTGCTTTTATATTAGCAGCATAGATATTCAGGATTAAGACTTCATCTTGATGAATTGTTCCTGTTATGAGTATAAAATGACCATCTCTATCTCTTCTGATTGATTTTAGTTTGAAGTCAGATTTGTTAGAAATTAGTATGGCCACACCTGCTTGTTTCTTAGGTCCATTTGCTTGAAAAACCTTTTCCCAACCCTTTACTCTGAGTATATGTCTGTCTGGGTGGTTGAGATGTTCCTGTTCTTATTTCCCTACCTCTACTTCCTGTCTGGCTACTGGCCAATCAGCATTTTTCACGTGTAATTGAGAGAATACAGACTTGTCCCTCACCATATAACTATCTATTCTTTAACTCCATCAAAGACTCCAGAACGATATATCCTAAGTAAACAGAAAGTGCATTGTTAGCAACTTTCAAAACTCTAGAAATGACAGAGACATCTCACTGCCTGAACAGTCAACCAAAGGTTTTCTGTACCATTGGGGCATCCATCTTTGGCCTTCAGGCCCATAGTAACCATCAGAATTTTCCATTAAGCAGGAAATTTTAAAGATAGTTTAGTCACTTTCTTTTGTATTCTGTAGACTGTCCCACAGACTCTTCCATGAAGCAGGCACCCCAAAGGATCATTTCAACTTTAGGCAAGCATAGCAGCCATCTCTATATGGGTTTTTCATGTCCAGTTTATGCACTAATCCAGGCAAGAGCAGTGATTTGCCCAAATGGCTATCAAACTCCATAAGGAGCCTCTTCGATGCCCATCTTCCTCTTGAAGTAGCTGGTACTTCTAGTAGCAGATATGTCTCATAGTCATGAAAAGCCCTATATTATTAAAACATTTTAAATGCCATATTCTGTAGTCTTTGAAAGATATGAAGAATGTCTATCTAACTGAAATATAGAAAATTTAACATTACTACAAGCTTGACTATTATCGATGATTATCCATTAACAACCTGTATTTCCTAATTATACATTACATTTTTTTCAAGGTCTGATCATTTATTTGTTACCCGTACAAACTTATTTTTGACTGGACTCAGACTTAGAAGTAGAAGCTCTCAGCGAGGACAGCCTTCGCCTCTTGGCAATCTGTTCCTGGCGCTTTTCTTTGGCTTCCTTCATTCTCTTGGCCAAAAGTTTAGCATATTCTGCAGCCTCCTCCTTGTTTTTCTTTGTTCATTGTTTCTTCAGAGCAATACGCTGGCGTTTGTGTTGCAGAACACGTGGAGTCACAAGACGCTTAATCTTGGGTGCCTTGGTCCTGGGCTTCTTACCTTCGTTGTTTAAAGGCTTTCTGACAACGTACTGGTGGACATCATCTTCTTTAGAAAGATTAAAAAGCTTTCGGATTCTGCTAGCTCTTTTAGGTCCCAACCGACGAGACACAGTAGTATCTGTCAGTCCAGGAATATCCTTCTCTCCTTTTTTTACAATAACCAAGTTGAGAACACTCAGATTGGCATCCACAATGCATCCTTGGACAGATTTGCGGTTCCTCTCTCCGGTTCTCCTTGGTCTATAACAAGAATGCCCCTTACTCAACAGCAGGCGCACTCTGCCGTGGGTCAGGACATCTTGTTTCATGGGAAAACCTTGTTTGTCATTGCTGCCACTGATTCGGACCATGTAACCCTTCCACTCTTCACCCAGGGCATCGGCAGCCACTTCCGTGGCCATGCGCTTCTCATAGAAGGTCCGAAGCTTGCGTTCATCATCGACTTCGATGAGTTTCTGGCAGCCGGTGCCTGGGAAGGAGATATTCAGCTTCATCTTTGCACAGCCGACCGACTAGGAGGCGCCACGAAAAAGAGCTATACATTACATTTTTAAATGAACTACACAATCACAATACCTTAATCAAGAGCAGAAAAATACATATAGTAAGAATGACCTTAAATTTATATTAATAAATCAGGATTTATACAAAGGTAAATTATTTATATCTATATCATATATCCATTTAAATGAAAAAGAACATTTATAAACAATATTTGGGAATATGGGTGCAGTTGTTTTTCTCCAAACTGCTTTGTGCTGTAGGAGGGGGCATGGCTATTCAGATCTTTCATGGTGTATCTAGTATGCTAGGTTCATCTCAGAAGGCAGTTGAACAAAGTAAGTTTTTGAGGGCATTTACGGCAACCTTTCAGGAGGGCATGGTCTGTAATACCATATTGGTCTAGAAGGAATCCACAGGGTCTTATGCTTTGTGAAAACAACAGAGGAACTTCTTTTCCAAAGCATCATATCCTTAGACCAAAATTCTGAAGTCAAGATACTTTTATAATGTACGTGCTGGTTTAGCTTAGCTCATAAAATGAAATGTCTGCCTGTACATAGCTCTTTACAGTAAAAAAAAATCAAAGAAAACACAATAATACACATAATCCAGACTCTCTGTGAATTTTCCATTTTTACATGGATTATTTTTTTTAATCTATGACTATCTGTACTCTGTCTCTTTAAATACTTTATATTAATCTCTATACTCTTTAGTTTTTACCTGGAGTTAGTTGACCACATTGTGGCATCATTCTGTAACATGGAGAGTTAGCTTGTTTGGGTTTATGTCCTGCCCAGACCACCAAAGAAGCAGGAGGTGACCTGCCCCACTGAAGAAGATACTGAGCCATGCGGCTAACATAGATAAGAATAATGGGTTGATATAAGCTACAAGAGCTAATAAGAAGCCTGAGGTAATGGTGCAATTAGTTTATAATTTAATGTAGACATTCTGTATGATTTTCTTTGGGGGCTTATTGGCTGTGGGAAAGGGCAGGACATAAACTCCAACAAGCTGACCCTCCATTTTACATATCTCCATTAAAAACTTCAGGAGTCAGTTATATAAACAATTATATGTTTGCAAATTCTCATGTGAATTTGAGCTTTAACAATTTCTTTTTCTTTTAACAATTTCTTATTTGATATCTGTATTTTTATTAGAAGCTGTTGACATATTTGCATCCTCTAAAGCTGTATATTCTTTTATCTATATAAATCAATCTCCTTAGATTACTATCAATTAAGTTCTTCACATAGCTTGTCCACTGGGCATTGATATGCATGTGTGTAGTGGAAGCTTTTTATTCTGGGAATTGAATCCAAGCTCTTTGTTTTAGCTGTAGTTATCTCTGATAGATTCTATGTGTCAGTACTAGTATTAAAATGATTTTCCAGTGAGCTGGAGAGATGGCTCAGTGGTTAAGAGCACTGTCTGCTCTTTCAGAGGTCCTGAGTTCAATTCCAGGCAACCACATGGTGGCTCCAAACCATCTGTAATGAGATCTGGAGCCCTCCTCTGGTGTATGGGTATTAATGGACGCAGAAAGTTGTATACATAACAAACAAATAAATCTTTAAAAAATGATTTTCCACAAAAGGGTCATCCTTACAAAAAACCCTCCATGTGAATTGGAAATTGATAAATTTCAGAAAAGGGGTGGCAAGAAATTGTTGGCCACCTGGCACTGTTCTAAGAGGTGGGCTGAGCAAGACAACTCTTAGGGTGACAGACTACACATTGTATGTATATTTCTAATTCTAGTCCATACAAAATACTTGGGATTCAATAATAATTAATACATTCTTCAGCATAATTCCTCACACAAGGAATAAGGAAGAGGAGTCTCCAAACAAGTTCCAAAGGTCAGTTGCATGAGTTCACTGTTTTACTAAAAATGATGCTTAGAGAATGTTGCCTAATAATAATGTTATTTAGAAATCATTCCTCAATGTTTTCTTCAGAATTGTGTTGTTTGAATTAGTTTCCTGGAGTTTTTGTTTCCATTCTCCAGTGAAAATCTTTTTTGAAAAATCTGAATTTATCACAAAGTGCCAGCAATAAAAATCATTATGCATTTGAAAAATAATTCTTAGGTCTTAAAATTACTACTTATGAAGGACTGAATCATGTATTTTAGTTACTAATTTTGAAAATTCAAGAACATTAACAAGAGAAATAGTGTTCAGAAAAAAAGGGTTGAACAGTGTCCTCAAATTATAAACATACAGTGAAGTTTGACTTGAAACCAATAAGCATATCTGCTCCCTCTCTCTAACTAAGTTGTAGCTGAGTTGGCTTAGCCAGAAAATAAAGATCAGCAGTGTTCCCAATTTGTGCAAAGCATCTTAATGAAGAAATAAAAGTAAGGTTCAACTTCTTTTTTCTGCACTAAATTCTGAATTTCTCTGGAAGCTGTTTTATTTTCTTTCCCTCACACAAATATAGTTATTTTAAGCAACATATGCATCTGTCCTTTAAGTGTAAGGACAGGCATGCAGATGTGGACCAGGCAATGACACAGCCACTCCAGTAGCATTTCAGTGTTGTTACTCTGATTCCTGGCTGTGTTTAGGATGGACAATACAGAGGCCTGCTTCTTTCTGAGCAGCTGCTTGAAGTGGACAAGACATCATCTTTATGTTTCCTGAAAACCCCTTAGGATACTTTGGGTTTACACTATGCAATGTTTTTGCTTATTTTGAATAAAAAAAGAAACAAACCCAAAAAAAGTCAAACCAACAAAGCAAACAAAAACAAAGGAAAAACAAAATAAAAATTGCTATAATGAAACTTTGAAACCTTAAATTTTCACTGAAGTTAAGGAACTATTTGTTAACTATGACTATTTCAACATTAAAAATGTTGTCCATTGTGTCCACACACTTTTTTATTGATACTTTACATTTTAGTAATCCTCTAGCTAAATATGTCCTCCAAGATAGAGTTTTGTTAAGACGGCCCAACTCTCCCCAACCCCAAATGAAAGCAGATGGGTCAAGCAGATTATAATGGCATCAATTGGAGAATTTCTTTAATAATACATGCTGTTTTGAAAATTCCTTTTCAGTTATCTACAGTGGAGACTAGAAATATTCATTGTTTAAGAAGATATGTAGGAAAGAGTTTGTTAACTTTTGACTTAACAGAATTGTTTGATGTATTTCTTAAGTCCAGACTTCTCTAAATCAAAATAAGTTAAATAAATTGCTGGATTATGATTTCCGTTCTCAGATAGTTTAACTACACTTTGTTTTGTATGAACTTGGATTAGTAAAATGTAATACAATTGGCTAAATGGCATAGTCTCTGCACTTTACTTGAACTTCTTGCTCATATGCTTGTAAATTTAAAAAACATTCTCATCCCTTATTAGAAAATATTTTCTATGAAGTGATTCTTTTTCCACAAATTCATATGTTGAAGACCTTACTCTTAAGTTCAAGATTTGAATTTATTGAGAGACAAGGTGTTGACAAATTTTAGTGTAGTAATGAAGCAACTATTGGGAGTCTCTACTTAAAAGCAATGGTGTCCTATACAAGAAGAAAAATTTAAGGAACATAAAAGTGAATAGAAGAGCCAAAGACATTCACTTAGCCCAGGATCTCCCCTCACAACTCTAGAGGAAACCATATTGTCACCACCTAGAGTTCACCCTAGCAACTGAATCTGTGGCACTTTAGATTTCTGTGGATTAACCTGAGTTTATGGAGTTTTGTCAAAGCAGCCCTGGAACTAATCATAGGACATCACCAAAACACATGGTGAAACAGTCCAGGCAAGAGCAGTCTCTTGCCCAAATGGCTATCAAACTCTATTAGGAGCCTCTTCAATGTTCATCTTCCTCTTGAAGTAATTGGTGCTTCCAGGAACAGATGTGTCTCACCATCATGAAAAGTCTTAAGTTCTTAAATATTTTAAATGCCATATTATGTAGTCTTTGAAAGTTTTGAAGAATTCCTATCCATCTTAAATATATCTCTATACATCTAGAAAATCTAACCAATATGACTATAAGCTTGACTACTATAAATGAGTATCTATTAACTTATATTTCTTAATTATACATTATATTTTTAAATGAACAACACCATCACAATACCTTAATCAAGAACAAAACTATACATATAACAAAATTTACCTTAAATTTGTTTCAATAAATCAAGATACATACTAAAGCAAACTATTCATATTGGTATCATCTCCCTTTTTAAATGCAAACAATTATAAACAATATTTAGAAATATGGGTGTAGTTTAGTCCATACTACTTCCTGCTGTTTGGGGGCACTGTTAATCAAGTCTTTCATGGTGTATCCTGTGTGCTAGGTTCATCTCAGTCAGCAGATGAGTTAACTAATTTTGGGGGAATATTCCAGCAACCTTTCATGGGGGCATTGTCTATCAAAGGCTGTGGGAAGGTATATAGCTAGCAACTACCTGCCTACTGGGGTGTGGCCTCATACATTACCTGGATGTAGAAGTGTGTCCAGCCCCTTTTTCCTCTCTGTTTCTTCTTGAGCCCTGTTTGCTGTTCAGTTTGCTTTGGATATGATCTACCTCCATTGTTCAAGCAGAAAATCCTGACTTTATAAGTTTTACCTTTTAATAAACATCGGTATATTTCTTAGTTCTGAGTGAGTGTGGGATTCCTTTTTCTATATAAGCACTAAATCTCTCTGCCTTTGATCAAACCATATTTGTCTAGAGGTATTCCCCAGGTTCACATCTTCTGTGGAAACAAAGAAAAACTTCTTTTCCAAAGCAACATATCCTTAGACTCAAGTTTTGAAATCAAGACACCTTTATAATATACATGCTGGTTTAGCTTAGCAGGTCATACAATGAAATGTCCCTAAAATCAAAGAAAACACAATGATACACATAATCCAGACCCTCTGTGAATTTTTCATTTTTATGTCTTATTTTTCTTTACTCCTTTTAATCTATGTCTGTCTGTACTCTTTATATTTAAAGACTTTATCATTCTTTTTTAAAGCGTTTTCTTTTATGACTCTCTATACTCTTTTCTCTCCCAAGCCTATGTACATTTATCCAACACTGTGACCCTTTGAGAGGTCGTTTATGTCTAAATCTGTCCTATTGGGAAATGTAATTCTTCACTCTCTGGGATAAATTTTTAAAATGTTTAGCACTTCTTAAAAAGTTAAGTTGCACCATTAGTATGGGTAACATGGTACCACCTTTTTGCCTGCCCAGTCTAAAACTTAAGTCATGCTACTACTATGACATATACAGTAGTTTCTGCTAGCTTTGCACAGTCCAGCATGGCAGAGCTGCTTGTCTCTGAGTCTCTGAGACAAACACACACAGTTCCAGGTACATTGACAGTCTAAGTTGCCATCAAGCAAGCCACATGCAGCATGCTGTTCACAAACCCAACTCAAACTTTCAATATCTGACCTCCTGCTTGAAAGAGTCAGAGCTCACGCTGACAACAGCCCAGAAAGCCAGCACTTTAAAAACATCACTTTTTTTTTGCTGTGGCTGCTGGTCAAAAAAATCTCTTATAAAGGAACTATGGCAAGCTGCCAGCAAACAGCAAGAAGCTATGTTAAACTCTGTTTTGGGTTTTTTTTTGTTGTTGTTGATGTTTTGTTTTTTTAGAATTTTTTTGTGTGTGTTTATAAAGATTTTATTTATTGAACAATGCTCATTTTAATCACCAATGGGTCAAGAAAGAAATAAAGGAATTAAACACTTGTTTAAATTCATCAAAATGACTGCAAAACATATCCAAACTTACGGGACACAGCAAAAGTATTGTTAAAAAGAAAGTTCATAACACTAAATGCCTACATACAGAAGCCAGAAAAAATCCCACAGTTGTGAGTTAACAGAACACATGAGAGCTCCAGAACAAAAAGAAGCAAACTTGACATGGAATGCCCTCTGTATGCTGTGATTACCATTGGTTAATAAAGGAACTGCTATGGGCCTATAGCAGAGCTATAGGGAAACAGAGCTAGGCAGAGAATACTAACTGAATGTTGGGAAAAAGAAGCCATGGAGCCACCAGAGATAGACAATGGAAACTTTGCTGGTAGGTCAGGCTGACCTTGTACTCACAGAGATCAGTCTGCCTCTGCCTCCCAAGTGCTGGGATTAAAGGTGTGTGCCACCAGACCTTGAACTCACAGAGATCTGTCTGCCTCTGCCTCCCAAGTGCTGGGATTAAAGGTGGGTGCCACCATGGCTTGAACTCATAGAGATCTGTCTGCCTCTGCCTCCCAAGTGCTGAGATTGAAGGTGTGTGCCACCACACCCAACTACTCTCTTTTTGTCTTTTTTTCTGTGAAAAGTGTTTATTAATACGTGAAAAAGCCATTTTTTTCTCCATTAACAGCTTTAATTGGGTGTGCGGCAATAGAACTATTCTTAGCACAATTATGGGTGTGGTGTTCCCTGCAGACTAGAATTTTTTTTGAGCCCTCTCAGGTTTTACATGGATTTAGTTGACCATTGGGGCACCAATTGTTGCATCGAGGCCTGCTTGTTTGTCACGGTTGACTGGCTATCTTAGCCCCAAAATAACCACACAGAAACTGTATTAATTAAACTATTGCTTGGCCCAATAGCACTAGCCTCTTATTGGCTAACTCTCACATCTTAATTTAACCCATTTCTATTAATCTGTGTATTGGCACATGGCAGTGGCTTACCAGGAAAGATTCAGCATGTCTGACTCTAGCAGTTCCATGGTGGCTCTTTCTGACTCTGCTTTCTTTTTCCCAGAAATCAGTTCTATCTTCTCTGCCTACCTAAGTTACACCCTATAAACTAGGCCAGGGCCCTTTTTTTTTTTTAATTCATTAACCAATATAAGCAACACACAAATAAAAGGAACTCCTACACCACTGAATTTGCCAAAAGAAGATGAGACAGTCATTCAAGGTTCTTTTTTTTGGTTTTTCGAGACAGGGTTTCTCTGTCGCTGTGGAGCCTGTCCTGGAACTAGCTCTGTAGACCAGGCTGGTCTCGAACTCACAGAGATCCGCCTGCCTCTGCCTCCCGAGTGCTGGGATTAAAGGCATGCGCCACCCGGCTCAAGGTTCTTGTTTCATGAAAAAGTCTGATAGACCTTCTGTAGGACATGGAAGAAAGTGACTAACAAATTGCCAATACAGGTAAAGCAGACTTTCAAATTTCCTGCTTCTTCGAGTAGTCTGTCAAATACCCTGGGCCTATAGACTGAAAATGGATGCCCCAACTATTTGATTGGAAGTGTCACCACAGTCTCTGGCATCCATTTACCCAAAGAGCCTAGAATATTGCGGCTTAGGCTTCATCTCAGTCCCTGGCATCCATATATCCAAAAAGTCTGGAATGTTTGCTTGGAAAGTTTCATCCCAAGCCCTCTTCTCTGGGAGTTGCCTCAGTACAGACTCAACCTCCAGGAAAGACCTGCAAATGATGACTCCCTCCCCAGAGAGGGTCAAGTCAAGACCACTGCCCCCAGAAAACAAACACATGGTTTTCTGGTATTCCTCTCCCCTCTACAGGATTCCCTGATCTTCTTTCCTCATCTCCTCTCTGAGTGCTTGGGGGACCACCTGGGGGTGCTGGCATCCATTAAACCTGGGCTTTTTATAATTTGATTTGATTTTGTCTGATTCAGATTATTGCATCGGTATAGAGGCCTATTGGGCTGCAAAAACTTTTCATCTGAAGATTTCAGTGAGGGGGCTCTTTTTCCCACTCCCAAGGTTACATGTTGGGAAAACACCCTTCTCCTCCACACATGCTCTCCACCAGGCTAAGATTGGCTTTGTCTGGGTAAATTCTGAGTTCCAAATCATTGTCTTAGAAGTCCAGGGCCATGCATGATTTAGACCATTCTGTTGAAGTCTCGGCCATGCCAGATACTCCAGCTGACCAGATAAGGATCTGCCTTATTGTGGGGGGGGGGTCAAGGACATGCCTTGCCCCTGTGTGGTTCTTATGTCTGGAGATGTCCTTTCAAGGAATTTCCCACACCTCTGTTTTTTGACTCAAAACTCTATCACAGTGAATGTATTGTACTAGGTTTTGAGTTCTGAGTCCCAGCATGGACTTTAAAGAAAGGAGAACTTACAACTTGAGGCCTGATTTCTAAATGCCCTTGGGCAATTTTTACAAAAATCTTTTGAATTGGGACACTCTGATACCTTATATCCCTTAATGCCTAAAAAATTTTTTGCTGACCTAAATCAAACAAGTCCCCATATGTCCATGGTTTCTGGATGGTATGCTCCCACTCCTACTCCCACTCCCCAACTCCTCTCCCTGATTCTCTAGCAGTTTGTTGTTTGTCTCTCTATAACAGATTTGTTTCCCTCTGTCCTTCCACTTAAAACTACATATGGGCTCTTTCCTTATGTTTCTGTTCTTCCTTGCAGCATTTGCTAATCTGGTCCTTAATGGGACCACCTGTATTCTTCCTTGGCTTTATGCAGCCTACAACAGAAATTTAAGTTGATCAGCTGACAACAGTTTCCAAAAAAGAAAAAATTGCTCATTTTTCTAGTAATGTGTGTGTGTGATACTTATTTTACATCTGTATGTGAATGTGTGTTTGTTTCCATAAACAAGTTGTTTCCGCAGCTTGTTTTATATCTCTGTGCATATGTGTGCTTCTTTTAAAATCTGTAAAACTTACAACTCCAGATTACAACAGCTCTGGAAAAATACAAACATGTGGGTAGTCACCATTTTTAACCTCAGTGCCATCGTTGGTGAGAGTACCCATATGCACTGGACCTATCAAGGCGACATTCTTCCTCTAATATTTTTTGGTCTACTAAAATATTCCTTCTAATCTTCTTGCCTTTACTAACACTGGTAAGGTGTAAACTTGTTGAGGGGAGCTGTGGGGCTGCATTCCTGTCACCCAGCTCCTGGCCGCCTGGCTAGCTTATGCCCCAAAATGACGACACACAAACTGTATTCATATAAACACTGCTTGGCCCATTTCTATTAATGTGTGTAGCACTACGAGGTGTGCTTACCAGAAGATTCTAGCCTACGTCCCTCCTGGGTTGGAGCCTCATCACATCTGCCTCAGAGAAAAGAGCTATGGCATCTGATCTCACTTCCTCTTCCTCCCAGCATTCTGTTCTGTTTACTCCACCCAACTATGTTCTAACCTATCAGGCCAAAAAGTTTCTTTATTAATTAACCAATGACCTTCTTCCATCACTTCCCCTTTTTCTGTTTAAACTAAAAAAAAAAGGAACGCTTTAACTTTAATATAGTAAAATTACAAATAACAAAACAGTTATCTAAAAATCTTGACAGGTAATTGTACCCTGTCTCTCAAGTGCCTTTACAGATATGAGAGTATGGAATTTAACAAAACAGCTTCTTATGATAGGCATGCCATATCCTTCAGCATCCTATAGGTCCTCCAAGAAGATGCACGGTTGCAAAAGACCTTCTGACTGGAGGCTTGCCTTTGATTATGGCAAAGCCACCCACACAGCAAAAGGAGGCCTTCCACCTCATCAACTTCCTGGACATTACACAAAGGATCAAATGTCTCATAATGCCAAGACAGGTAGACTAAACCCTCTTCCCACAGGAAAATCTTTGGGCCTCCAGGACTCAGCAGCTAACGACAAATACTATTTCTAAGACTGGTATTTTCCAAAGAGTACAGAGAGACTTGGGATTGCCTGTGTAGCTAAAAAGCTGTCTCATTTCTGTTCATTTATCCCTTTTAGATCTGTCTAATGACATTTGATGACTTAAGGTACTGATAGCTCATTACTTTATGTATTAATTTTCTGGTTAAAAATACAAACAGGTACATCACCCAGCTCAGCCTGTCTGGGCCCTCGGGCAGTATCCGGAGGGCAGCCGGGCGGGCGCGAATTCCTTTGTCCTCAGTAGCCTGCCTGCACCAAGCAGGGTAGGCGCTTTGTTTACAAGCTACCCAACCAGCAAGGAGATCTGATCTTGGCACAAGGAGACCCATCACTGGGGCACCTAGAGAGCCATCACGGGAGAGTGCCATCACTGGGAAGTAACATCAGTGGGCAAGGAGACCTGATCCTGTAAAAGAAGATCCTTAGGGGAGCATTCGGAGGAAGAGATGGGCAGGTGCCAATGCAGGAATTCACCCAACAATTTGAAAAACAACATGAAACCACCACAACCCAGCGAGCCCACAACAGGGGGACATGAACACCTTAATCAAGAAGAAGTAGAAAAAAAATGGAATCTATGAAAGTGATTGACATCCTTAAACAGCATGTAAAAAACGCCCTTATGGAAATGGATGAGAAGTATAACAGAAAGTTTGAAGAATTGAATAAATCAGTGAATCATACCCTTATAGAAATGGATGAGAAGTATAACAGAAAGTTTGAAGAATTGAATAAATCAGTGAATGATACCCTAGGAAACCAAGGAAAAACAATCAAACAGATAATGGAAACAGTGCAAGACCTGAAAACTGAAATGGAGACAAGGAAGAAAACACAAACAGAGGGCCGACTGGACATAGAGAATCTAGGTAAATGAATAGAAACTACCGAAACAAGTATAACCAACAGAATAAAAGAGATTGAAGAAAGAATCTCAGACGCTGAAGATACCATAGAGAAAATAAACCCACTGGTCAAAGAAAACAGCAAATCCAACAAGATCTCATCACAAAACATTCAGGAAATCTGGGACACAATATAAAGACCAAACCTAAGAATAATTGGAGTTGAAGAAGGAGAAGAAGGCAGCTCAATGGTCCAGAAAATATATTTAATAAAATTATAGAAGAAAACTTTCCCAACCTAAAGAAAGATATACCTATGAAGATTCAAGAAGCATACAGAACACCAAATAGGCTGGATCAAAAAAGAACATCCCCTCGCCATATAATAATCAAAACACAAAGCATACAGAATAAAGAAGGAATATTAAGAGCTGCAAAGGAAAAAGGCCAAGTTACTTATAAAGGTAAACCTATCAGACTTACACCTGACTTCTCTTTGGAAACCATGAAAGCCAGAAGGTCCTGGATAGATGTACTGCAGAAACTAAGAGACCATGGATGCAAGCCCAGACTACTATACCCAGCCAAACTTTCGTTCACTATAAATGGAGAAAACAAAATTTTTCAAGATAAAAACAAATTTAAGCAATACGTAGCCACAAATCCAGCCTTACAGAAAGTAATAGAAGGAAAATCACAAACCAAGGAGTCCAACAAGGCCCACAATAACTCAGATATCTAGAGTCCCTTCACCAGCACATCTCAAAGAAGGGAAACACACAAACTCTACTACTAGAAAAATGACCGGAATGAACAACCACTGGACATTAATATCACTTAATGTCAATGGACTCAACTCATCTATAAAAAGGCACAGGCTAAGAGATTGGATACAAAAACAGGATCCAACACTCTGCTGTCTATAAGAAACACACCTCAAACACAAAGACAGGCAACTACTCAGAGTAAAGGGCTGGGAAAAGGTTTATCAAGCAAATGGACCTAAGAAACAAGCAGGGGTGGCCATACTAATTTCTAACAAAGTTGATTTCAAACTTAAATCAATCAGAAGAGATGGAGAGGGACATTTTATACTCATAGCAGAAACAATTCATCAGGAGGAAGTCTCAATCCTGAATATCTATGCCCCTAATATAAAAGCACCCACGTACGTAAAAGAAACATTACTACAACTCAAGGATGCCATCAAACCGCACACACTAATAGTAGGAGACTTCAACACTCCTCTCTCACCAATGGACAGGTCAATCAGACTGAAACCTAACAGAGAAATAAGAGAATTAATGGAGGTAATGAATCAAATGGACTTAACAGACATCTATAGAACATTCCACCCAAAAACAAAAGAATATATCTTCTTCTCTGCAGCTCATGGGACCTTCTCGAAAATTGACCGCATACTCGGTAACAAAGCAAACTTACACAGCTACAAAAAAATATGCATAACCTCCTTCGTCTTATCAGATCACCATAGATTTAAGTTAGAATTTAACAACAAAGCTACCCCCAGAAAGCCTACAAACTCATGGAAACTGAACTGTCAACTACTGAACCACACATGGATCAAGGAAGAAATAAAGAAATAAATTAAAGTCTTCCTTGAATTCAAAGAAATAAAGAAACAACCTACTCAAACTTATGGGACACTATGAAAACAGTCCTGAGAGGAAAGTTCATAGCACTAAGTGCCTACATAAAGAGAACAGAGAAAGCACACATTGGAGACTTAACAGCCCACCTGAAAGCTCTAGAAAAAAAAGAAGCAGACTCTCCTAAGAGGAGTAGAAGACTGGAAATAATCAAACTGAGGGCAGAAATCAATAAAATAGAAACACAGAAAACAATCTAAAGAATCAATGAAACAAAAAGCTGGTTCCTCGAGAAAATCAACAAGATTGATAAACCACTATCCAAACTAATCAAACGGCAGAGAGAGAATATGCAAATTAATAAGATCAGAAATGAAAAGGGTTACATAACAACAGACACAGAGTAAATTCAGAGAATAATTAGATCTTACTACAAAAGCCTGTATGCCACAAAACTGGAAAATGTTAAAGAAATGGACAACTTTTTAGATAAATACCATATACCAAACTAAGCCAAGACCAGGTGAACGATCTAAATAGACCTGTTAGCCGTGAAGAATTAGAAACTGTTATCAAAAACCTCCCTACCAAAAAAAGCCCAGGTCCAGATGGTTTCAATGCGGAATTCTACCAGAACTTCCAAGAAGACCTAATACCTATACTCCTTAATGTATTTCACAATATAGAAACAGAAGAGTCATTGCCAAATTCCTTTTATGAAGCTACAGTTACTCTGATACCAAAACCACACAAAGACTCAACCAAGAAAGAGAATTACAGGCCTATCTCGCTCATGAACATTAACGCAAAAATCCTCAACAAAATACTGGCAAACCAAATCCACGAACACATTAGAAAAATTATCCATTATGATCAAGTAGGCTTCATCCCAGAGATGCAGGGCTGGTTCAACATTTGAAAATCTGTCAATGTAATCCATCATATAAATAAGCTGAAAGAAAAAAACCATATGATCATTTCATTAGATGCTGAAAAAGCATCTGACAAAATTCAACATCCCTTTATGATAAAAGTCTTGGAGAGATTAGGGATACAAGGGACGTACCTAAACATAATAAAAGCTATTTACACCAAGCCGACAGCTAACATCAAATTAAATGGAGAGAAACTCAAAGCCATCCCACTGAAATCAGGAACACGACAAAGCTGTCCACTCTCTCCATACCTCTTCAATATAGTGCTTGAAGTGTTAGCAATAGCAATAAGACAACACAAGGGGATCAAGGGGATTCGGATTGGCAAGGAAGAAGTTAAACTTTCATTATTTGCAAATGATATGATAGTGTACATAAGGAACCCCAAAAACTCCACCAAAGAACTCCTACAGCTGATAAACATGTTTAGTAATGTGGCCGGATACAAGATCAACTCCAAAAAATCAGTTGCCCTCCTTTACACAAAGGATATGGAAACAGAGAGGGAAATCAGAGACGCATCACCTTTCACGATAGCCACAAACAGCATAAAATATCTTGGGGTAACTCTAACCAAGGAAGTGAAAGATTTATTTGACAAGAACTTTAAGGCATTGAAGAAAGAAATTGAAGAGGATACCAGAAAATGGAAGGACCTCCCTTGCTCTTGGATTGGGAGGATTAACATAGTAAAAATGGCAATACTTCCAAAGGCAATTTATAGATTCAATGCAATCTCCATCAAGGTCCCATCAAAATTCTTCACAGATCTTGAGAGGACAATAATCAACTTTATATGGAAAAACAAAAAACCCAGGATAGCCAAAACAATCTTATACAATAAAGGAACTTCTGGAGGCATTACCATCCCTGACTTCAAACCTTATTACAGAGCTACAGTAATGAAAACAGTGTGGTACTGGCATAAAAACAAAGAACTCGATCAATGGAATCGTACAGAAGACCCGGATTTTAACCCACAAACCTATAAACACCTCATTTTTTGATAAAGGAGCTAAAAACATACAATGGAAGAAAGAAAGCATCTTCAGCAAATGGTGCTGGCACAATTGGATGTCAACCTGTAGAAGAATGAAAATAGACCCATATCTATCACCATGCACAAAACTCAAGTCCGAATGGATCAAAAACCTCAATATCAATCGTAACACACTGAACCTGATAGAAGAGAAAGTGGGAAGTACCCTACAACAGTTTGGCACAGGAGATCACTTCCTATGTATAACCCCAGCAGCATAGACATTAAGGGAAACATTGAATAAATGGGACCTACTGAAACTGAGAAGCTTCTGTAAAGCAAAGGACACTGTCACTAAGACAAAAAGGCAACCTATTGACTGGGAGAAGATCTTCACCAACCCAGCAACAGACAAAGGCCTGATCTCCAAAATATATAAAGAACTCAAGAAACTAAACTTTAAAACGCTAAATAACCCAATTAAAAATTGGGGCACTGAACTGAACAGAGAATTCTCAACAGAAGAATTCCAAATGGCCAAAAGACACTTAAGGTCATGTTCAAACTCCTTAGCGATCAGGAAAATGCAAATCAAAACAACTTTGAGATATCATCTTACACCTGTCAGAATGGCTAAAATCAAAAACACTAATGATAGTCTTTGCTGGAGAGGTTGTGGAGGAAGGGGTAACCTCATCCATTGTTGGTGGGAATGCAAACTTGTGCAACCACTTTGGAAATCAGTGTGGCGGTTTCTCAGGAAATTCGGGATCAACCTGCGCCTGGACCCAGCAATACCACTCTTGGGAATATACCCAAGAGATACCCTATCATATGACAAAAGCATTTGTTCAACTATGTTCATAGCAGCATTGTTTGTTATAGGCAGAACCTGGAAACAACCTAGATGTCCTTCAGTGGAAGAATGGATGAAGAAAGTGTGGAATATTTACATATTAGAATACTACTCAACGGTAAAAAACAATGACTTCTCGAATTTTGCATGCAAATGGATGGAAATAGAAAACACTATCCTGAGTTAGGTATCCCAGACCCAAAAAGAGGAACATGGGATGTACTCACTCATAATTGGTTTCTAGTCACAAATAATGGTCATTGAGTCTATATTCTGTGATACTAAAGAAGCTAAATAAGAAGGTGAACCCAATGAGGGCTGCTGAGAAGCCAAGGACAATGGCACCAGGTTTTGATCATACTTCATGTTCTGGCTTGGTGGGAGCCTAGCCAGTTTGGATGTTCACCTTCCTAGACCAGGATTGAGGGGGGAGGACTTTGAACTTTCCTCAGGGCAGGGAACCCTAACTGCACTTCGGTCTGGATATGGAGGGGGAGGAGGGGGAGGCGGGGAGGAGTTGAGGGAGGGGGAGGGAAATGGGAGGCGGGGAGGAGGCAGAAATTTCTTTTTTTCCAATATAAAAAAAAACTAATAAAAAAAGGATAGCTTACAAACTTTTGGTTGGAAGTCCAATGGTTAAAGCTCTAGTGATAATATTCTTATGGGAGACCTTGAGCTGCTAGGTTAAATTCTTACAAAAAACAGTTTCCAATAGGGAACTTAAAACAGCTGCCTAACAGGTACTCAAGCAGGTAAAGTATAAATCAACAGATAAAGTATACAATAATCAACAAATACAGTATATTATTTATAATTCAGCTATGGTAAGTGTGTATATTAAATGTAAAACTTATTCTACAACAGTTTTATAAAAAATGCTGCTTATGGCTAAATCTCAGTTTTGCTAGTTAAGATATTAAACTCTTAATTTAAACCAGTAGCCTGTCTGATATAAAAGGACAGGATAGAATCTGGATAATGGTTTAACAAAATATTGACTATGATCAAGGTTTTTATACTAAACAGTAGATTCATTGATAATTTTAAGATTGATTCCTGGACAATTGCCTTTGCTAAATTCAAAGGCCAAAAACAATGGTCTTTTCCCAGATCATTGCTACAATTTATGTACCTGTATTTTGCTAATGTTATAGCAAAAAATCCCTTAAAGGATTTTATGCTAAATTTTACAAATGGCTCTTCCAATGGAGGAACTGCATATATGGCTAATAATAATAAAAATTATGGAGCATAACAAGGCACCTTCAAAGCAACTCATAAAAGTTGCCAGCAGATCCTGATGCAAACGGATCTGGCTTGATGTTACCAAGCTGACCTTTGCTAAGACAAGGTGAAAAAGCCCTTGCAATGCATTATGAAAAAACCCGACCTGTATATATATTTGGGGTCGAGGATGTGTTTGTGCTTTTCTCACAGAAAGAAAATAAAATCTGGACGTTATGTCGAGGCTGTGGACACAGAGGAGTTCCAGACTTCCAGAGGTGATTGAGGAGAGGTCCTTGGTCCGGTCTTTCCTGCCCCCAAGGAAAGGAGTGCCTGCAGAGAAAACCAGCTATACCACTCTGCAGGGTGTCATCCTGCCTCCAGAGTCCAGGGAGACCCGGCTGACATAAGGGCCAGGATGTGCTTCATGTAGCTGAATCCAGCTCGCCACACCCAGGTTCCCCCACCTGTCCTGGAGCACAAATGCTAAACTGCTTCTGCAGCTTCAACTCTGGTCTGCTTTGGAGCTGAGTTGCAGACTAAACATCAGACTGCTTTAAACTTTGGGACACAGAACTCATTTTAATTAAAATATTAACCTCTCTTCACTTAAGGAGGGGGAAAATTGGGGGTTCCTGACACTGTTGCTCAGAGACTGGAAATGGTGGTATTTGATATCAACAATGTATGTCATTGTACTCCTACTGAAATTGAGCTAATGATATCTGTAACTGCTTATAGATGTTGGGAAAAGTTTGACACATGCTGTAAAGTGTTTGGTTTTAATGCTTATGTCAAAAATTTTAGATTTTGATCCCTTTTACACTTCCCTAATTTTTGGCAGGCAGCACACGTAACTTTATGTGGAGTAGGCACTTAGGAAGGAGGACATACCATAGGCCAGACTAAAAGGTGAATACTGGGTTGGGAAAAAGCCCTTTCTTCTTGTCTGGAGGTGGAGTTACTGGTGCCAAAATTATATCATTATATCTTTTGTTTGAGGAGCTCCTCACAGTCTTTTCATTAAAGATAGACGCAGGGGCCCAATGACGGGAGTTAGTGTGGATCCTCGCCTGAATAGCACACCATACAGAGGTTGTAGAAACCGGCTCAACATGGCATGGTACAGGTATGAGGGCGCTCTCCACATGGCCTAAGACAGGGTGCCCTGTGATCTGTTTACTTTAATCCTGCTAGATGCCTTTTATTTGAGGAGCTCCAAGGACGGGCGACTTATGGCAGGATAATCCCCCAACCTAAGACAGGGCCCTGGAAACCCTAGGATGGGTAAGGGGGAAAGAAAAAAGGCCTGGTCCCCACTCAACCTAAGAATCATCAGGCACCCCTCTGTTCCCAGGAGAGGTAAATTGCTTCTCCACTCGATAGGAAGGTCTCTCCTTATCTAAGTCCCTTATCCTTTAGATCTGACACCATGGTTGACTCTGACTGGTGCTCTCCACGTAATAACTACCTGCCTTTATATAAGAGAAAGGGGGATCTTTTGGGAGCCGTTTCCCCCTAAAAATCATTACAGGAACCATCACCCTGGCGAGTCTGCAGGGAACCCCACACCCATAATTGTGCTAAGAATTTGTTCTGTTGCCCCACACCCAATTAAAGCTGTTAATGGAGAATAAATAAATAAATAAATAAATAAATAAATAAACAACTTAACAATCATTTTAGTTTTTACAGGATCCCATAGAAATAACATCACCCCCATGACAGCTAGAAGTATTTCTAGAAGACTATGTCCCCTCTCCCAACAATATTTGTCCTTAGGTTAGGGACATCTATTAGGGTTTGATTATTGTTGGGGGTTGGAGTAAAAATTATGTAGGCTCAGGGATCTCTTTTGAAAAAAATTTGATGAGATAATAGGTAGATTAGTGTGAGCTTACTGACACTAATAATAATAGTGAACAATAGAATGAATACTTGTGAGCTATTATTCATAGACTATTTACATTGGAATACATTCTTGTATATTGATACAAATTCAAATTATATTTGTTAAATCAAATATACTCCCATTTCTGTTTAGAATACTTGTACACCTATTCAAATTATTTTGTCAGATTATATGCATGCATGTTTCTACCTCCGCTTAAGATATTTTGTAGAGGGCCTGGAGAGATGGCTCAGAGAATAAGAGCATTGCCTGCTCTTCCAAAGGTCCTGAGTTCAATTCCCAGCAACCATCTGTAATGAGGTCTGGTGCCCTCATCTGGCCTGCAGGCATACACACAGACAGAATATTGTACACATAATAAATAAATAAATAAATATTAAAAAAGATATGTTGTAGATTGATGCAATTTTAGGATATATTTGTCATATTGCAGTATACATTTCTACCTCCGATCAACATACTTATGCATTGTTTACATTTTGAGGTCATTGTCCTTACTTGCTGTACAGTTGTTTAAAGATTATTAAATATTCTAATATAAAGCCTTAGTTTTTAAGATATATAGGTATTAAAAATTATCGCCTGGGGGCTTGAGAGATGGCTCAGTGGTTAAGAGCACTGGCTGCTCTTCCAGAGGACCCAGGTTCAATTCCCGGCAACCACATGGCAGCTCACAACTGTAAGTTCAGTTCTAGTGGATCCGACACCCTCACACAGTTATATATACAGGCTAAACACCATTAAAGAAGAATGATAAAAAATTATAGGTCAATAGTCATCCATATTTGTCATACTTATAGCCAGACTAATCAAGTTCTTTAGATACATAGAGACTGTATTCTGCATAGATTGGTAATCTTCAACCACTTCAAAGAACTATAGAACATGGCATTTAAATAACTTAGGGTTCTGTTGACTTGAGATATAATTGCTCCTGCCAGCACCAATCTATTCCTGAGAGAATGTTGGGCACTGAAGACACTCCACTTAGAGCTTGTTTTCTTCTTGGCAAAATTGGCCTTTGGGCAAAAAAACTGCCCATGCCTCAGCCACCGAAAAAATGCACAGTGTCCATACCGGACAAGCAGGATATGGGACCGGGGGAGGAGGGGAAGACTGCCAAACCTTGCCAGAACAGGGTAACATGGTTCTGAAAATTTTCCTGCCTCTGAAAATGGTCTGTCAGTTACTCTAGGCCTTAGCCAAAGTTGGATGCTCCAATGTTGCAAATGAGAGTTTGGGTGATTACCCAGGTAACAAATTGTCTCTATCATTTATCGCACATTTTGGAAGTTGCTTCATTGCACTTCCTATTTACCCAAATAATATTATTTTCCTTCTCAGGTCTTGGATGGATTTGAAGACTATATAGTTGAAGTTACTTTCCTCTCATAACTTAGCCAAGCCATTTCTAATACAAGACTTAAACTCCTTAGAATAGAATAACTATTAAAACATTTAGCATATGTTTCTTGCTTGATATTGTTATGCTGGTTGTAATTCTAATTTTTATACTTGATATTTGTTCTCATTGTATATAACTTTGTATTAGGTTTAGAAATCTTTTATTTAAACCAAATGGGGAGGTGTTATGGAAACTCCTCAGTCAATATCCCTTAAGATGCTGGCCCACTCTGAGCATGGCCACATGTACTATACATACAGATACAAACAATGTGCACAACCTCTTGGCTGCTGCCACTCATGTAGAGGACTGCTGATTTATGAGTCTACCCTAAATAAAGAAATCTTTATTATACTCAAAAAAATACAAACAGGTGTGCCTCTTTCATAGGCTCTATAGTCCAGAGTTAATAGGCTTTATATGTATCTTTATAGGTCCAGAGTTTCCACTTACCTCTAATTGTCCTCTAAAATGTTCACACCTTTTAACCTAAAGCCAAAGCTTTTTGCTATAACAGCAAGATATAAATCTGTTCCAGTCGTCCTACAGATACAGCAGGTTCCTGGAAAAACTTCTGCTTCTTTACCAAAAAATCTGGTCTGGTAAAAATTCCAGAGCATATTTTAATCCCAAACATTTTCAAGCATATTTTACAGGTCACTCCTGCTGTTTGAGCCAAAACTAACTTTAAGAGAGGGTCTCCCAGGCAACACCAACACCTGCACTAACTCCTGAGATTTTGCCATGGGTACCACTTCTCCTGGCTCAAATGGAGACCTATCAAACAACTAAAATTTGTTTTTAAAGGGCATATCTGCTCCTCTTTCATTCATTCATCCATGTCTCTACTGTACAACCAGAACAGTTCTCTGTACCATTCTTTCTGGCAGTTAATCACCCTTCCCATGGCTAGCACCATTTGTCAGACTGGTAATAACAATCTATTTTTTCTCCTAGTAATGTGCTTTCTCATCTCTCCCTCAAGGAACAGATGGAAGGTAACCAGATGTCTCTCCAATCTCACCTCCTGCTAAAAGCTCACAACTCCTAACTCTCCCTCTCTCCCACATTTTCCAATGCTTGCAGCAAGTAGCCAGACTGGAGCTGGTGTACCTTATACCCAAAGAGTCTAGTGTGTTTTCTTGGAAGCATCACCCCAGCCCCTGACACCCCTATACCCAAAGAGTCTGTGATGTTTGGTTGGAAGTGTCACCCCAGTCCCTGGCATCCATATACCCAAAGAATTTGGAATGTTTGAGTTAAGGCTTCACCTCAGCCCCTGACATCCACATATCCAAAAAGTCTAGATTGTTTGGGTAGAAAGTTTCATCCCAAGCACCCTCCTGGAGATGTTGTCTCACTCCAGACACCACCTCTGAGAAAGCCCTTCAAATGGTGACCCCTCTCTAGAGAGGCTCAAGACCATTCTCACAGAGAACTTAAACTGCTCCCCAGAGAACAAACATATGGTTTTCTGATCTTCCTTTCACCTCTCCATGGTTTTTCAGTCTTCTTTTCCCGTCTCGGTGATTTCCTGGTCTTCCTTACCCATTTCCTCTCCAGGGGCTGGAATGCCATCCAAGAGAGTTGGTATACATTAAACCTGGGCTTTCTCCAATTATGATTGATTTAGCATGAATTGGATTATTGCATCAGCAAAGGGGTTTATTGGGCCATAAATGTTCCACCCTTGTTACAGAGAAACATTGGGTGACATTCCAGGAAATGGGATGTCTCTGTCAATTCTAAAGTTTTGGAAGTTGTTTACAATGCACTTACTGTTTACTCAGGTACTATTATATCCTTTGAGAGAACCCCTGGGGGGGTTCCAGGATGCCTTTTGATCCTGCTGAGCCTCTGTTGCTTAATGTTATCATGCATTTACTGTGTTTATCATGGTCTGATGATTGACTGGAAGAATCCCACAATATCTAGAACAGTGTGATTGTTTAACAAAGTTTAAAAATCCCACTCTTCACTGGTAGTTTTCTTACAGATAATAATGAAGATGGTTTTTAATAGAGCAATAACATCTAGAGATTAATAAATTAATATCCTTAGCAATGTGAGATTGCTGAAGATGAGAAATTCAAATAAAGAAGTTTTACACCTTATAGACCTATGAATATGACATGTGTAAAATAGGCTGATCATCAAAAAAGGCAGTTTTGTACCTACACCCAAGGTTAGATTTGAGTTCCTTGGTGATGTAGCTTACAGAATTAATCACAGGCTTTGGTGTGCACCTTGAAAAAACAAGCTGTGAAGGGGAATTATATGATCCTGTTGTGTGTAAAGAAAATAAAAGAATAGATGGGTTTGCTAAAACATTTTTGTAAGATATTGTAGAAGAAAATCAGAACATGATACACTGAAACTGCAAACTGCTGTCTGCTGTGGAATAATTCTTTTGTTCACTGTGAAGATGTGTTGTTCTTATTGTCATTAAAGGACTGACTGGTCAATAGATGAGCAAGAAGTTAGGTGGGAGAACCAGACTGAGAGGAATACGGGCTGAAGAAGGGAAGAGTCAGGGGAGTCACAAATCAAATGCAGAAAAAAGGATGATGAACATGTCATGCTGAAAAAAGATAGAGACACATGGTAAACCATAGAGAGAAAGCATGGGTTAATTTAAGTTGTAATAACTAATTAGTAATAAGCTTAAGCTATCAGTTGAAAATTTCTAATGAATAATAGGTGTCTGTGTGGTGACTGGGGAGCCAGCATCCCTTAATGAAAAACTCTGCGTACACCTGCCTGCCAGTACAAAAACAAAACTGGCTGAAACATGCAGGACTTTCTAAAGCTTTATTAATCATAATAACTACATGTGGGTTTCTAAGAAAATTATGTAAGTTGTGGTTATTGGTAATTTCTTCTTGCACAGAAATTTTTGTCTTAGATGCTTTAAAAAAGATAATAGAAACATAAATACATAAAGCTAATTTTGCTCCTTCACATTAGTCCCCTGTATGTTAACATTTTAACTCTCAATCTTAATTCTAGTTTCTCTGACCTTCTGTATCTGGAAACCAGCACCCCTGGCTCCTATATTCCTTCCTCCCTGTTTTCCACAGAATTCCCTGAGCACCACCTAATTTGGGTCTCTATATTTGTCTCCATAATTTCCTGGAAGACACGTCTTTGATGACGATTATGCTAGGTTCCTGTCTATGAGCATATCAGGGTCATTTCATTGACTTTTTCCTTGCCTTGTTTGGTTCTGTTCCAGGGCTTGGATATCCAGCCACTGGTTGCTGGCCCCACATAGTGTCAGATATGTGCTCCCTCTTGCCATGTATTTTAAGCTGGATCTGTCATTGGTTGACCACTCTCAGAAATTCTGCTCTACCTTTACTAAAGCATATCTTGCAAGCAGGACAGATTGTAGGTGGAAAATTTTGTCACTGGGTTGGTGTTCCAGTCTCTCTACTGAAAGGCCTTGTTTGGTGACAGAAGATGACCAATTCAGCTTTTATGTCCCTAATTACTAGGAGTCTTAGATAGGGTCACCCTTGTCAATCCCTGGGATTTTTATTGCACTAGGTTTCTACTAGGACGATGATCTGTAAGATCTTCCTTTAAATAAATAACACTTTTATTAATCATAATTCCAAACTGGTGTGGGATTGTTTTGTGACTTACTCCGTTACCATTTTTTAAATAAAAAAAATATTGGATAGAAGACTAATCCCCAGAAACAAAAATAGTGATGTAGAAGAGACATTGTATACATCTTGTAAAACCTTGCATATGGTGTAAGTAAATAGGCCATTGAAACCTTGGATGGTTAGATTGTCTGACATATTGTCCTTTTAATTTAGCAACTGATGCTCTATATTTAGGATATTAAATCTTACCTGTGGTTCAATTAGCTGGATCAGGTGCAATAACCATAACCTGCCAGTAGGTGTCGAAGGCCACCTACAAAACTAATCCAGCGGGGTGTAGTGGTGCATGTGAATTCACCTTTGGCCCATCTGAAATCTGATTTTAGAGAAGAATGCTAAAAGATAAATCATAGACTGTGTCCTCTGTAGATGTCTAGAGCAATGGAATAGGCAAATGCAAACAAATCATTAGGTTGCCGCAAAACAGCTGGCTCAGACAGGGGAAGCCTGCGTCTCATTGAAATATATGCAGTGGGTCCTGGTGGGAGGCAAATGGTGGGGTGCTTGGGTACTTGAAGCCAATCTGAGGCATGTAAAGAGAAAAGAACAGTGGCTGGGCTGATCCATAGAAAAGCCACTGGGTGAGATCTATATGAACTGCTGCCTCTATGCATAGCACAGGCAGTGGCCTGCTGGGGGAAGGCTCGTGCTGAGCTGCTCTGGCAGTGGGCAGTAGAGCCGGGGATTCTAAAACCAAATGCTGGGTGCCAGATGAAGCCGAAAAACAGTCTCACACCAGTTAAGAATTCTGGATAATAAAAAAAACAAAAAACAAAAAACCCACAATCCCACAGAAAGTCAGAACTCCGTACAATATTTTTTTTTTTCTTGCACTTTCTTTACACTTAAGAATAATTGACTCTCTTAGGTATGTAATCTTATTTACCCAACTAGAGTTTCTGTGGTTGGGTGATATTCTTGGAAAATTTATCTACATAGTTGCTACAGGCCCCAGTGCCAAGAACTTAAAATACCTTTGTAACCTCATGCCTAAATTCCAATGGAATCAATATTCAAAGAAGATTGTGAAAAACAAATAAAATTATTTAATCTTCTCATGACAAAAGATGTGCCTCCTTGAATAACTGAACTTGAAAAAATAAAGTAAATTTATCAATTTCATGTTTCTTATCAGTTGACTATTTTGTTGTGAAATGTAACATAAAATATATTCCATAAAAACAAGTAAAAAAGAAACTATAATATTATATTTCCAGTTACTATATTTCTTCCTAGAACACATATTTCCTTGTTTATGGATAAGTATGAAATCAAAGAAGAAAATGTTAAATATTTTTAAATGACAATTAAAACATTAGATAATATATTGGTAGGTATCAATAAATAGTGAAGAGACAGAAACTTCATCAAACAACAACTAGAAAATATTAAAGAATAAAATTTAGTAATGAATAACATTCACTAAGCATTTTCACTTTGTTAACTTAGAAAAGTAAGTAAATACTAACACAAGCACAGATTTTAAAAACTGAAAAAAGTGAACAGAGTTCATGCAGAAGACAAATGAGGAAAAGGAAATGAACGTGATTTTTGTAGAGGAATGTAATACAATGATAAAGAAAAGAAAGGAGAAACAAAGTGCCAGCTACAAACAAGGAGAGAACAGAGAAATACAGTTGAAAATTACCAATGCCTGATAGTAGGAGACAAAGAACACAGGACTAGAATTCCAGAGTAGCAAGAGATTAATGAGTTCTCTCATTACCAACGGGCTGTATGTATGGAGGAATTATTCTGAAAACAACACAGTGAGAAGGATTCTGACTTTAAAAAAAATAAATAAATGAAATGGAATTTTTTTTAAAATGGATATTTTACTGAATTTAAGAAACAAAAATCAAGGAACAAGCTGGGGACATCTCCTTGGACACCTGGGGACCCCTCATGTATCTTGTCAACCCTAAAATGGCTCCCTTAATTAAGATACCTACTTCCCTGCTCCCATATCCACCCTTCCTCCATTAAACCCATCCCATTCCCCCAAGCTCTCCCCATCCTCCTCTTCTCCCTTCTTTCTCCCCCTCTTCCCTTGCCCCCACCCACTAGTTGGAAAGAAAAAAGCTCCCAAACCAGTCTAAATAAATTTCAAATGAACAAAATAATCAACCAAATTCAGCTTCCACTCATGCAGATATCCAATCCTACTCATTAGCAGTAAGTGTTTTTGACAAAGTACCGCTTCTTTATTCAAAAGATTGTGGTGGGTATGAGAGAAAATACACTGTGGCAACATCTTATTTCCCCAACAAAAAATGCCAGAAAAGCATTTGGCAACCACTTACTCATTTCATCCATGTATCAATGGATAAACCACATAAACAAATTGTGGGATGGGAACAAAGGGCATGGAAGAAGATGGCTGCACATAACATACACAAAGAAAAAGACAGTAGCCCCTATCTGTTATCCCAGATTCTCTTAACACATTAGAAAAAAAAAGACCTTAAAGGGACTAGAAGTGTGTTTGTGTGTGTAGGGGGTGTCACATCCTGAGTTGAAATAATGAAGCAGAAAAGTAAAAGGAATGATGTTTGCAATATGCAAACACACTTGTAAATAAAATAAACTTTACACATTGATAGTATAAAAAATTCTTAAATTAATAACATTTAAAAAGATTTTACAAAGAAAAGTAGAGACACCACAAATTACTAATATCAGCAATGATGGGAATTATATCTTTATAAATCTATTTCTAAAAGAATAGTCAAGGAAAATGTGGTACATTTACACAGTGGAGTACTACAAAACAAAAAAATAATGCCATCTTGAATTTTGCAGGCAAATGAATGGAGCTAGAAAACATAATTTTGAGTGATTTAAACCAGACATGAACGAAAATTATCACATGTACTCACTCATAAGTGGTTTTTAAACATAAATCAAAGAAAAACAGCTCACAAATCACAATCCTAAACAAGAATGCGGACTGTAAGAGAGATATACATAGATCTAATCCTCATGGGTAGTAGAAAAAGACATAATCTGAGTAAATTGGGAACATGGGGACTTTGGGGGAAGGTTAAAGGGGAGGAGAGAGGAATGGAGGGAAATCAGACAAAAGTGTAGAGCTCAATACAAATCAGCAAAAAAAGATAAAGATAAAAAAGAACAATCAAGGAACATTATGGACGTTCAGGTCAATTAATTTGACAAGTTAAAAATTAATGGAGTTTTAAGGTCATAGACTATACAACTCACTTAAGAAAAATATTTAAGATAAATATAGTTGCTTCAGTATGAAACATATGTACTAGCTAAACATTTACAGAACAACACAGCACCTTCTGCTTCAAAAAAAACAGAATAATACTTTAAAAAACTAAAGATCTAAGTTCACAGATCTATTACCGTCATTAATAGAGATAATAACAATTGTCTCTAACTGTATTCCAGAAAATTATTTTACATTCATAAACAAACTCATTTCAAAAGTCACATGACAAGGGACCTCAGCAACAAAATATTCAAATTGTAAATGATCTAGATATTTTAAAACTAATGTAAACATAAGAAGTATGTTAATTAATAGAAACATCATACTCCTCAAATAATAGATTTTTACAACCTCTGCTTCTATTTAATAATTGAATGATTTAAGTTACATTGTTCAGAAAGAAAAGAATTGAAGGTCTAATATTATAAGGTAATTATCCTTATATAATACACTAGTGACTAAAGATGCTTATGATGTTAGGGAATGTACAAGTATATACAATAGTGGAAGAAAATGGGAAGTCAGTAATTGTATCTACATACAATAAGTACATATTTAGGAATAATTAGTATCAATTTGATAGGAGAAAATAATCTTTTATCAAATAAAACATTAATGTTTAGACATTCAAATACAAAATAATAAGCTTAAATTTTTTTCTCACACTCATATAAAATTATCACAAATATTGATCATGTACCTAAAGGTAAAATCTAAACTTCTAGAAAAAGATCTGCTTTTGACATAGGCAATAACATTTTAGGTGACAGAAAAGGAATAAATATTGGAAATTTTTTGATATGTGAATAGTATCAAAGCTATAGATGCTGTGATTCTGTTTGACTACAGCTTTTCCAAATCTTGTGCATGCTGTCAGAGGGAGAGGGTTAGCTGTGCACCACTGGAAGGACACACACCCAAGAGCTGAGTGGTAGCACATATAGGACTTGAATTTAAGAACAAAAAAAATTAGGTGGGTAGGGACAGGGTGTAGATATGGAAGGAGTTTGGGGAAGGAGCTGAATATGGTCAAAATATGTTGTGTGAAATTTTCAAAGAATTAATTAAAATATGAAATGTGAAAAGTAAGCATTTGCTCCTGAAAGATAGAATGTTAGTAAGGCTGTATAAAAGTGAGGAAATATTGTGAACACTAGTCTACAGAAGGCTAACAACCACAGTATACTAAGTAGTCTCAACATTTAGTAGAAACAAAACAAGCAACAGAGAAAATGTGGGCAACATTATGAAGAAACATTCTCAGAGAAGATATGCAGATGGCAGATAAGCAGAGGAAAGAATGCTTTTCAGCTTAGTTCCCTGAAACCTGAGACACTACCACTAAAGACTTAGACCCCCAGAATATGAAGAAGCTCATTTACCAGAGTCTTTATGTCAAGGTGGAAGTCATAGTTGCAGAAAACTCACATACGTCTACAAAAAATCCATCAAATCCATCCTGCAAAGGGAGAAAAGCACATAAAGCCCTTCCCAGGTATAAAGACTGTACAAGGACAACAGTGACCAGCAGAGTGAGACATTTTTTATTGTACTGTTATGAAATTTATGTTTTAGTGGTAACCAGTAGCTGTGTAATTAGACATATATTCCAATTAATAAGCAGGAATTTATGCCTAGTGCAATAAATGTAGCCAACTACCCTAGAGAAGGACTTATTTTTACCACTTTGTGAAACCAGTACTGTTTATAAAGGCATTGTAAATACTTATTTCTTGATGGAGGAGGGTCATATTGAAAGACCCCCGGAGAGGACTTTCCCTCAGGAGGAGACCCCTGAACCCAAGGATCAGGCCGAGACCACGGATGCAAACTGCAAGAGGTTTTTTTTATTGAAGAGTACACTGGTACCTGCGGGCAACAAAGTCTATTTGGAAGACTTGCATGCCCCCAGGCAAGTGGGGCAAGGGGCTTTTTATAGGGAAAAGGGTAGCAAAAGCAAAAGTACAGAAGCAGATGCATGGTTACAGGGATTCCATTGGTCAGTTTGAATGAGGCCAAGAGTTCACCCGAAGAGGAACTTTCTTGGGTACCTAGAGATTTGTTAATAACTGTCTTGGCTCTATCTTAGGGAACTTGTGGATTTACCCAGAACTTTTCTGCTCCCCTCCCAAACCAGAGGGCCAGCCACAGATATTACAGATATTCTGTTTAGCAACCTAAGAGTACTGACCTTGCCCTGAACTGATACTTGTTTGTGAGAAAGCCTTGCAAAATGGTGTTACAGCAGTTAAGCTAGGTTTAAACAATGTGGCTGGGGCGGGGGTCTTTCAATATGTCTATTGGTTAATAAAGAAACTGCCTTGGCCCTTTTGATAGGACAGTAGCTTAGCTAGGCGGAGTAGACAGAACAGAATTCTGGGAGAAAGAAGCCAAATCAGGCAGTCGCCATGATTCTCCTCTTGGAAGCAGAAGCAGGTTAAGATCTTCCCTGGTAAGCCATCTTGTGGTATTACACACATTATTAGAAATGGGTTAGATAAATATGTAAGAGCTAGCCAATAAAAGGCTGGAACTAATGGGCCAGGAAGTGTTTAAAAGAGTACAGTTTCCATGTAATTATTTCGGGTAAAGCTAGCCGGGTGGCGGGAAGCAGCCCGCCGCAGCTCCTCACTACAATTTCTATATACACAGATATGTGCCGCTCCAACTCATCTTCAAAGCCTCTCATTTTGCAGCAAATGGGGAATCCTATAGAAATCCCCAATAGTTCCGAATGCAGAGAACAAGCGATTATCCATTCCAGTTAATTCACATTTAAGACAACTGGTACACCTACGGCTCAAGAGCATTACAGAAGGAACTGAAAGATTGTGAGCTCTAGAGAACCAGGACGTCTGCTATGAGGTAGTGCCTTTCTATATATGACAGGGAAACAGTGCCCACAAAACCTCAGAAATAAGGTTGTTCAACACAACAAGTAGAAATGTCATTGCATGTGGAGAAATTCTCACAATTTCAATCCCTAGATGAAGAGCTATATGTAATTAATATTGGCCAGAAGAGAAAAATCAATCTTCTCTTGGAATGATTCCACCTAAAAAGTCATCCATTCTCAAATGGCCAGATCTAAATATATGTATATTCAAGCAGCCCTAAATGGACTCAGTAGTGTGTGTGTGTGTCATTTAAAAAGCAGTCATGAATTTGAGAGGGGAGAAAAAGAGAGGAGCAGGTGGGAGAAAGGAAATGATAATGAGACATAAACACAGTACTCGTGTGTAAGAGATAAATTTTCAATAAATTTGCATATCTTTCAACTCTTACCAGAGAAGCTTCCATTTGCTGTTGATTTTATTTAAAACAGAAACCTACAAGTGATCAACATGCAGAAAACAAGATTGGTGTACTCAACATTATATGGGATGTCTTTATCACATTCTTTCTTACCAAGTCTCAAGGAATACTGCAGAGGAAAGGGCAGGAAAACGAGAAAAGCCTGAAAAGGTACATGGCTAACAGAAAGTAGTATTTTTCAGATACATCAAGAAAGACACACATATGAATTCTAAGTGGTTGTGGAAGCAAGCAAAAGTGAAAGCTAGACCAGTTTCATTACAGAGGGTTGGGCTGGGTGGGCACATACTTACACTCCTAGCAGTTGCTGGCAAAGGGAGAATCAGTTTTTTTATGAGCATACACTAGGGAGTCAGTCACTCGCCAGTATAACACCACACATGCAAGAAAATAGAAACAGTACAAATTGTACTTAGTATATTAGAATAATAATAATGTTGATGATTGATAAGACGAAGAAAGAAGAGCAGGAGGAAGAGGAAGAGGAAAAAGAAGAAGGAAGAAGAAAAAACAAAAACAAAATCAAACAACAACAACAAAAAAGTGCTGGGCAGTAGTGGTCTACTCCTTTAATCCCAGCCCTTAAGAAAGAGAGGCAGGCAGCTCTCTGTGGGTTTGAGGCCAGTCTGGTCTACAGAGTGATATCTAGGATAGGCTCCAAAGCTACAGAGAAGCCCTGTCTTGAAAAATAAAAATAAAAACAAAAACAAAACAATCAATAAAAAATAAACAAAGAAGAAGGGAACTAGAGAGGTGGCTCAGCCATTAAGAGCACTTGACTGTTCTCCAAGATCCTGAGTTCAATTCCCAGCAGCCACATGGTGATTCATAACCATCTAGAATATGATCTGATATCCTCTTTTGGCATGCAGGCCTACATACAGATAGAATACCCATACACACAAAATAAATAAGTAAATCTTGAGAAGGAAGAGGAAAAGAAAAGAGAACACCAAGTCAGATGGGTAGTAAAAGGGACACATTCCAGAAAATGGTTGGGGATAAGTGAATATAATAAAACATAATATACAAAATTTTTGAAGAACTATGAAAAGGAAATTCTAAAAAATTAAAGTTGTTTTTGAGTGTCCGACATAAGCAAAAACAATTCACAAAATATTACTTAGGACTTATTGAGTGTTAAAATACACTTATTAAAAATAACTGCAAGAAACCCATAAGATGAGCCATGTAATACAAGAAAATATTCACAAATTTGTTTAAATGAATTATATCCTAGATATGTAAAAGGTTATAAAATAAATTATAAAAGAAAATAGTTAATTAAATGGGATTTTCTCAGGTGATTGCTATTATTAGTCCACTAGGAAGATAAAATTAAAGTACAATAATAAAAACATATATTGATGTGCTTAGAATATAAAATGTTACTCTGTTGATATTTAGAGGAAAAGAGTCAAATGAAGCATGTTCATTGATGCTATGGATTCAAGATATACAAAACATCCAGAAAACCTACATGCCATATTATTACGGAATGAATCATACAAATACCATCTTACGCACAAGTTTCAGTTTTAGATATTTATCTAAGAAATACATTATAAATTTTAACTCAATGACTTATCTTCAAATTTTCATAAATATCTCAAAATTTGGCAAGATCTAAAATAGCCAAAATGTTCCTTGAAATGTTATAGAAAACTAAAATTTTATATATCTATGTGAATGTATCTTTCCACAATAAAAGTCAGTTACTATATAAGTCTTAACATGGGAAAATTACACAGAAGGAAATGGAATTATGTTTGAAAACATGATGCATACATCGATTGATATGAAGTGATAGAAACATGATACTTCAGTAATGAAAAGAAAAGTTATTACCTCTGGTAGTGGGGTTGAAGAAGAAGGGAACAAAAGACATTCCTCACTAGATTAAGAAATAGTTGTAGCTTGATGGGGTTTTATTCATATGAACACTCATTTCACTGATTTGAACTCTAAATATATGTGAACTATTCCTGAATAAAAATCATTTTTCACAGATGGGCCCTGTGAAAGTGTGCATAACTGTTAGTTGTTTTAAGCTGTTCCTGAGTTTCTTGGAAAAAGAAAGCTATAGCAATTTAGCTGGATAGGATTTTGAAAAAATGAAAAGTCACAAAAATATGAAAAATCAGTGTGTTCATATAGATTGGCACAAATAACAAAGCCCCTAGAAAGAATATAAAAAATTAAAAATAAGAACAAAACCAGCATGGCAGAAATGCTGTCAAGTAAGAACTCAGTAAAAATTTTAAGCATATCATTAATATTATTCATGTAAAATTTTAAATTATTGAAGATAAAATTTCTTAGATATAAAATACATTATGAACAGTTTTAAAAAATAATGCTAGCAAAGTTGCTCATCAGCTAAATAGTACAACAGAATTTGACACTCAAATGAATTTAAAAAACTGTAAAATATATTGTATAAATAAATAGAAAGACTCAATATGCTTATGTAATTAATTATTTCAAAATTTTTCTAAAATCTCAAGATAATAACTTTAAAATCTAACCAAGATTATTTAGAAGAAGTTGGGAAATATATTAAATAAAGAATACATGAAACTAAAACAAAGAAATTTTTAGAATTCTTAATACTTGATTAATTGATAGAATTCTTAGCACATTGATAGATTAATTGATAGAATTCTTAGTACATTGCTAAAATAATTGATAGAATTCTTAATACATTGATTTAGAAATACTGCATTTAAAAAATTAAAATTGTTGACTCAAAATTGACTTAAAATTATATTTTTAAAATCTAAGTGATAATGAGGGAAATTCAAATCAGTACTATTATGCTTATCATTTTATAGACATTTATTTTGAAAATAAAGTATGACACCATACAAACATTCACAAGAAATTAGAATATGAAGTAACCATCAGTGCAAACACATTAGTACAGAGATTGGAGAAAAAATGAAAACTAGGCAATACATAGTATCTCAGAATTCCCTTCCTGATGTGGGAGTGTCATATATCAATCTGTTGATTTCATTGGTTAAATAAACTGCCTTGGCCCTGATAGGTAGGAACATAGGTGGGTGGAGTAAACAGAAGAAAATGCTGGGCGGAAGAGGAAGTGAGGTCAGAAAGCATGCAGCTCCGCTCAGAGCCAGACGCCTCAGAGAGAGACACCATGCTTCTGTCTAGCAGGCAGACGGGAAAGATAGCTCTGCTCTCTGAGCCAGAGGGATGAAGCTCCGACCCAAGATGGATGTAGGCTAGAATCTTCCTGGTAAGCGCACCTTGGGGTGCTTACTCACATGATTAGAAATGGGTTAAGAGGCTGAAACTATGGGCCAAGCAGTGCTTAAAAGAATACAGTGTCCATGTAATTATTTCGGGTAAAGCTAGCCATGTGGGCGGCCGGGGTGTTGGGGACGCAGCCCCGCCACTCTTATTTCAACACCTTCCCCATTACACATCATGGAGAATTAAGCAACAATTATCAGTACTTTAAAATGGCAGGTCACTACTTGAATAAACAAACAATGTGCATAGCTATTATCAAATTTGTTATTTTTAAACTATAATTTTATAGTTGTTTTGAGTCAAATGGCAAAGTGATTTCAAATTTTATAGTACTAGAAAATAATTTAAAGTTTACCTAATATTTTGTTTTAATGTCTAATAGTTGTGTTTTCATTGCTATACATTACCAAGAATCCTTAGCATTCACTTATACATACTTCGAAAGAAATATTTGACACAGTTAATATAGATGGGACAGGGAGTCAAGAGTATCTTATGATCTCAGAAACAGTTTATTACTGACAGAAGTGCATCTGGGCTGAGGAGACCAGCCATTCTCTGTACATGTAACTGTGTCCTGACCATTTGGAAGACTGTAGCCAGGGTAACACTGGACTCTTACAGACTGGTACTGTATGTAGATTCCTTTCTCTTGTAGAACTTCCCCATTCTCTATATTATATATGCCACATAGCCCTAAGGACCACAAATTTACCATAAGTGTTAATTTGAAAACAAACCACATTCATTTATTTTTTCCAATACCAAATGTTTCAAAAAGTAGCATTTATCTTTAGTCTTATGAATAAAATATGCAAGCACTAAATGTAATCTCATATTTCTCATTTTGCAGGTTCATTTCATGAAAAGCTGCTCACAAGACAGAAACTAGTCATTTTTGTTCACAAACACTTTTGTGTCTTATTTTGAGAGACTGAATGTAATTACGTATGTGCTCTTGTCTTTTCAGTCTTTGATAGAATTAAACAAGATTTAATGTAGACATTGACTTACTGAGACAAAGGACTGCCGGCTCCCACCCTTGTGCAGTGCAGTGAATGGTGTCCCAGTTTCTCCCTGAAGACGGGAAAAATCCTGTGTTACAGTAATAGTCGATAAACTTTACTGTAGCTACTGGGAAGGGTATGTGGTCCATTTCATAATATAAACCTCTATTTTTGATTTGTGGAAAATCACAAGGTTTAACTTGCAATAAAAAGAAAAAGACAGAAAAACACTCATATCAGAGATAAAACACTTGACCAGTGAATTACTTTTTATTAATTATAACAAGTACATGTCTAGAGAGTGTCCTGAAGGAGGAGATGAATAGAATGCAGACTGCAGAGGTACGTGAGGAGATCTTTCCTCATGATTTTAGGTTACGCCTGACATGTCACCAGAGAACTGTGTCAGGGATATTTATCAACATCCAATGTGATAACTGCTTATTTATATTTTTAATCAGAAATGAAATCTAATTTGATTAAATCAAAGCAAACTATATTTATAATTTCATATTGAAGCACTATATTGCTCATCATATTAATAAATTTATAGGTAATGTTTCATTACATTTTCCTCTTCATATTACTTATTTATAAATAATAAGTACTTTTAATATAGCATTAACTTTTCTATGAAGTTTGATTCTCCTTCAGGAACCCTCATACAGTAGGTTAAAATAATTCCTCGAATACATACCAAAATACAGAAATCTCTTATAGCTTCCTTGTTCATGCACACATTTTTGCATAGTTTATAAATTTAAATTCTTTTTATCTTAAGTGACCTTCTCTAAAATTTTAGAATTTTGCTCTGTATTGGGCATCAAGAAACTAAATTAGCTCACTGAGATTTTTTTTTAAAGGGTTGCAAAGGGAGACATGATTTTAATTAGGGATATTTTAGCCTTATAGACACATTCCTGTGCCTCTTAGCTAATCTTCATTGTCTTGTGGACAATTATGAATCTGTCTTTGTTCCTTTTATGAATAATTACTAATAAAAAATCTAATATTTCTCAAAGTGAATGATCAGCAGAGGTCAGTCGTTGAAGCTGCCCTGTTTGAATATTATACTTTTCCATCTGCAGCTTGTGGCCCCATCAGTTTTAATTCAGGCTGCTCACAATATTGATTAATATATTTAATAAATTTCTACTGCTTTATGTAAGTACTACACAGTTCATTTTTTGACCTGTCATTGACAAATTTCATCTTACTTCAGATTCAACACGGCACACAAGGTGAATTTGTAGATTCTCCCCTAACGAAAATTGATTCTCATCATCACCTGTATTGCTTCAGTTTTGAATTTTTACTGTATTTTCACCAAAGCTAAAAACAATTTGATGAAAGAAATGAGTAACTGAACAGGCCTGAGAAGAAAGCATTACCTATTTTAAGAAGGAAAGGTATTTAATGAAATTGCTGAGAGATCTGTCATCTTTATTTTATTCAGTGAAACATCAGAAATTCTGCTGTGAAAAAACTCAAATTCAGATATGTTCAGGTCACAGACAATCCTGGTATCTTTGGGAAGATCTACATTGTGGATTCTGGGTTTGAGGTTCACTGCACTACTCAGTTACTGCATTACCGTAATTGTAAACCTAGTCAATAGCCTATGGCAGGTGTGTTGTGAGATCTTGGTGGAACTTAATCTGTTATTGCGATAAATTGACTCTATACTGAACAATCTTCTAAATACATATGTCCATATTTTGCATAATCCACATTGTCAACGACAGTCCAGGATGCCCATCTGTGCTCTATGCACTGTCATACCATTTACGAGCCCAGCAAGGGGCTGGAGAATAATACACACAAAGACTCAGAGACAGCACAGACTGAGACACACCTCTAGTCACTGGTAAAAGAAGCCTTTTATTAAATAGCAGCACGGAGGCTTTTATACCCAACATAGGTGGGCCAACAGGTGAAAACCTTATCCCCTGATCCTCAATCAAGGCGAAAACAACATGTGCTCAGGAAGCAGAACTGGACACAGTTTTCAGTAGGTCAAATCAGAAGGCCAAGCAAAGATCACCAGCAGGGGAGATCAGCTGGCAGCCAGGACTCCAAATGTTTCCAACATCTCCCACCTAAATATTTTATAAAACAGAAGCCCCTCCTATATTAGGTCATCTCAGAAGAGTAAACCCTTACCTGTCTTTGGGAGACCCCTTCCCTGTCTTAGGCGGGCCCTCTTCTGTAGAAGTTGCCCATCTATGGAGAAGTCTTTATTGTGAAGTATTTGCAACCAAACCTGGGGTGCATCCGAGTTACCGGGTAACAGGCTCAGAAGGACTTGGTAAGTGAGCATATGCTTCATTCTCATGAATTGTGATTTTACACAGAATCCAGAGACAAATGCCCATGGCAACAAACCTTAAGATTGCTTAAGAGGGTCTTCAATCACCGCTAGACCCAGCTTCCCAGTTGAGCTATGGTATTCTACCAACCCTTTGGCTAAAATAGGGGACACACAGGTATCAACAGTCTGGTGTGCTAATTGTAACATTCCAAGGGCTATTCAAGTTACTATTGAGCTGTTTCACCACATAAGAGGCATTAGCAATATTCACAGATGTCACACAAATAGAACGACAAGAGTGTGAACAAGACATTTGTTGTACAAGCCACAATAGGGCAGTTTGTTGATTTAAATTCAAAAGTCCAAATTTAATGTGGACATTCAGGGCATTCTGAGTATGGACAGCAGCAATCATTTGTCTTACCAGTTTATCCACGGTGTCCAAAACCAATGATGTTTGTGCCATTGCCAGTCCTGCGATCCTGCTGCAGCAGCAGACACTGCGATGACAGCAACTACCACAGCTGTCACTCCAAATTTTCATTTCTCTAGATACAGGATCATCTCAGTCTGCATAGTCTTTTTGGTAATTTGCAGTGGTATTATGGCTGGTACCTGAACCAACAAGGCAGCAATGGAGTGGTCATCCGAACAATCACTCAGGCCACAGTTTCTGATAGAACAACCAAGAATATCTTTTCGGCCAAAGGTGCTATTCCATACCACAAATAAAAGAAAAAAAAGAAAGAAAGAGAAAACTAAATCATAAACACAGGATTTAATAGTGCCTGGGGCCCACAGAGAAATATTCCAAAAAAGGTGGGGACTCCACCTGCTTGTGTAGGATTTCTTATAGTAATATTCATAGCCCAAAAATGTAACAAAGCATAAAGCAATCACATGGGAAAAGGTTTGATTAAGAGAAGCCTGTTTTATCGCAATATTGCTTGAAGCAATTTCAGCAGTATAGTTTGTGGAATAAAAAGATGGATACAAGGGGCTAGCTCCACTTACTGGCATCAATACAGGGGGATTTCTTACCAAGCTTCACACAGTACTTTTCGCTTGATTGGACTCACCAGGAGGCTCATCAAGAGAATGACAAATGTCATTCTCAGGCTCATTACAAGATCCTTTCCCATCATTTTCCACAGCCTGAACATATCGCTCTGGTACCCAAATGGGCTTGTCTGTTCCTGGAGGAAAAAAACAAACAGCTCCTCTCACCCTAGCCAACATGAATGTGGGCTCCTTCCACTGTCCTGTAATAAGGTCTTTCCATCATGCCCATCCCAAGGACTGAGAACTTTTATTCCATGGCCGAGTGGCCCTCACGATTCACAGTTAAAAAATTAGAATAAATAAAATAGAAATCAATTGTGTATTGGGAGAGAGAATATCCTCCCCCACATTTATTTTCGTGAAATACTGTTTTATAACCATATGCATTCTTTCTACTATAGATTGTCCAGTGGGGTTATATGGAATACCTGTAATGTGTTTAATATCATTATTTACACAAAAAGGTTTGAAATTTTCCACTAGTATATGCAGGACCATTATCTGTTTTAATAACATTAAGCAAGCTCAGATAAGCAAAAGACAGCAGGCAATGAGTTATCACACCCTTAATTTTCTCACCATTATGCAGAGAAGCAAAAATTACTTTAGAGCAAGTATCTACCTAAGCATGCATGTATTCCAGCTTTCCAGCTGAGGGTAGGTGGGTAACATCCATCTGCCAAATGTCATTCAGTTTAAGTCCACAAGGATTAACTCCAGCAATGGGCGCATTATGAAAAGGAGCACAGGCGAAACATTGGGTGGTAATTTGTAAGGCAGTGGCTCGGGAGCAACCAGTATGGTGCTGCAAAGAATGAGCATTTAAGTGGTATTTTTTATGGAGTTTAGAAGTCTTTTCTTCAGGGCTGGCAAATAATATTTGGGTATATGCATCTGCGAGCTTATAACCCTTAGCCAGGGGTCCAGGTATTGAATATAACCTCCAATATGACTCACAAAAATAGGATCCCACCTGGACCATACATAATAAATGTTACAGACAGCATAGTTGTTGTTGTATATGGAACACAGGAGAAATATAAGGAGCAGTCTCTAAGGGAGCAATAATTTGAGACAAGTAAATACTATCAGTATATAAATTAATTGACTCATCAGGAAACATTTATAATGCTAGAATACAGGCTGTTATTTCAGCTGCTTGAGCAGAGACATTGCCAACAGGTGTTTGGGATACTAATCGTTGAGAAACTACCACGGCATTTCCTTTTGGGGAACCATCTGTAAAAACTGTTTGAGCTCCCACCAGGGACCTAGGTTTTACTATCCGTGGAAAAATAACAGGATGATTTTTAAAGAAACTTAACAATGAATGTTGGGGATAATGGCTATCAATCATTGCAGCAGTTGATAATAAATATAGAGTCCAATCATCTTATATTGCTGTATATGTAACAATTGATCTTTATCATAGGGAAGGACAATTTTGTCTGGAAATTTGCCAAAGGTTTCTATACTCATCTTCCTAGCTTTCCAGAGCAACTGCAGAACTAAATCATAACATGGCATAACAACATGAGAAGGAGAAACAAGCATATGTACCCACGTAATGGGTCCAGTTTGCAAAAAAACACCAGTTGGTGCAAAATGAGAGGATAACACTAACAATTGCATAGGCTTATCATAATCTACCCTTTGTAAATGAACCTGTTCTATATTTTGCATAAGCAATTTTAGAGCTCCTTTGGCTTCAGGAGTAAGCATTGGGAGGATAAGGAGTCAGTATTCCCGAGAAACATATCATATAACAGTTTAAGATCTCCAGATGTAACAGATAGCGAAGGGTGTATCCATTGCACGTCGCCCAAAAAACATTGCCAATCATGTAAAGTTTTAAGATGAGCACAATAAAACTGCAACTTTTGTGGTTTAATTTCTCCTTTTTGCAAAATATATCCCAGATAAAAATACGGGAGCACAGCTTGAACCTTTTCTGGTGCAATAATCAATCCAGCACCTGCTAGGGCTTGTTGCATATCAGCAAATGCATCACAAGCTGTGGATGTTCCTTACAGAAATCTGGAGCTCTGCAACTGAAACAATTACTACCTCCAGCTCCCATGCCCCGACTCTGGGGTTGGATAGCTGAAACTATAATCTGACCTTGGATGAAATTCCCATTCATATCTCTGTGTATCCTGATATATTCATTTAAAATCTTTGCTTTGTGAGGGCATAAGGCTTCCTTACAATATTTGTTGGCATTTTCAAGTGCAAGTTGCTTTACTATAGGCATGGCTATTGTCACATCTCCAAACAATCAACCTGCTAATTGTAACAGTCTATCTACATAATATTGGAATGGTTCAGATAATCCTTGTAAAACTTTTGACAGTTGATCCCCAGCTGCCTTGTTAGGTAGGGCCTTCCAAGCTTTATTGACAGCTGCAGCTATTTGGGGGAATACTGTTGAATCACACAAAATTTGTTGCTGCAAATCAGCATAAACCCCAGCCACAGTTAACATATCTAGATTACACTGAGCTTGACCCACTTGAGGATTTAATTGGGCCATCTACATACACTTTTCTTAATATTCCCCTCGCCATAGAATATAGTCTCCCCCAGATAAAATGGCATGGCTTAATTGCTGCCAATCTCTTGGTGTTAAATTCAAAGCAGAGAAAGACTCCACCATGGGCAATGTAAAAGGTGCTTGGACCCCATATGTAGCAACAGCTTCCTTTAATTGCTTCATTTCTTTAAATTTCAATCCAAAATGTTGGCGGATTACTTGCCCCGGGTTCTTGGGGTCTGGCACCTCAATTACTGGTGCCACCATGTGTATAGGACAGAAGCAAATTTCTTTGTTTTGTTCAGTGTTAGAGCCCCTACTTAACTGAGACCACCAACCTTCATTATTATAAGATGGTGGGCCGAGGGAGTTAGGGGTAAATCTTTTTCTTTTTCATTTGATTTTCTCAGTTTTCTATGGAGATTTCTTATTTCCCTCTGTATTATTTCCTCCTCATATTCTGATGATTCCTCAGTATCCTCTACAAACTCGGAATCATCAGACCCTTGCCTAGCGATTGACTGTTTTCCTAACCATGCAGAGCAGATATTTTCTATTAATCCTCTTCCAATATTTTTTCACTACCATCACCACATGCCCTTTTTTATCCTTCCTGATTCTCTATAGAACACAAAGAGCAGCAGGTCTCTTCTTTCTGAATTTCTTGTAAAACTTCCGTAACTGCTTCTACCTCCCATTTAACTTTCACTCTGTTCATTAATAGAGCTTCTTTAACAAAGGTCGCAGTGGGAAAGCTGTTGGGCCCCTCTCATTTTAGTTTCTTTTGTAGGTCTCTGCCCACCTCTTCCCAATCTAAAACATTCAGACCTCCTCCCTTAATAAACCAGGGACTGCGTGTTCTATGGTTTTATTTTATTTATTTATTTTCTATGGTTTTAATAAAAGCTTCTATGTTTTTTTTCTTTTACCATTGTCCCTTGTTGCTCTAACAATCCTTTAACTTTAAAATACAATTCCCATTTACTGCTACGAGTTCCCATCTTTATTCCCCAATATGTCCCTGTCGGCCTGGGATGACCCTGTCGGCTTACCCTTCTTTCTCAGATTTAGGTGGGACCTCCACTTGCCATGCCTGCAAAGCCTGGAACTGAAACCCGAGCAAAGGACATCAGGATTAAACACACACACACACCTCAATCCTCCCTCACCATTCCTGAGGGTGACCTCTAAGTGTTCTTTAGTTCCGAACTCGGTCGGACATCCACTTGCAAAACACTATGCCTATCTGCGATATATGCACTGCCATACCATTCATGAGCCATGAAAGGAGCTGGAGATTGAAACACCCAAAGACTCACAGAGACAGCACAGACAGAGACACACCTGTAGTCACTGGTAAAAGAAGACCTTTATTGAATAGCACCATGAAGACTTTTATACCCAACAAATTCAGGTGGGCCAACAGGTGAAAACTTATCCCATGATCCTCAATCAAGGCCAAGGTAACATGCTCAGGAAGCAGAGCTGGACACAGTTTTCATTAGCTCAAATCAGAATGCCAAGCAAAGGTCACCAGCAGTGGCGAGGAATGTTTGGAGGCAAACATTCAACATCAAACAGATATTCTTCTTCCAGGTAAGCTGTGATGAATGTAGAGCCTTGTTAATGCCCAAGGTACTGGGAGTAGTGAGAGTGAGCTCATCATTAAACAAGATATTTACACCATCCCTGAAAAGTTCTAGGAGCATGTGAATGGAAGGGCATAAAGATATTAGAAGCTAGAATGTAGTCTTCATGACTGTGAAATATCTTCAGGACTATTCAGAGCCATTATAATCACAAACTACATCAACAGATCAACATCCACAGATGTCTGTACTGAGTCTATCAAGAATGACCCATTAACACCCAGGCATGAATGGAGTAAGCTCTGGTAACTGTGGCCCTACCTCTGAACTATTGCATCTGATTGATTCAGAAAAAAAGAAGGGTGTCATTGATTTCATATGTATTCCCACTACTGACTAATGTAGCTTCCAAAATACAGTATCAATCCAACAGTAACACATATGCCCTTCATTAAACTGTATGTACCATTTATCAAAACTCAAGCTTGAGAATCTAGAGAAAACATGCAATTATAAGATATTGTTGATAGAGTTTGGATATGAAAAAATAAGGGAATAGGCTATCCGGAATATTTTATATGTATGTAAGAAATTAACAAGAAATAAATTTTAAAAATAAATATTAAAAAAGATCATTATTATCCCTTACAATTCTCATACATTAACGATATTTATTAATGAAAACAGCCTCTTTCTTTCTTAATATGGTTTGGATCTCAGATGTTTCCCCAAATCTCACATCAGTGGAAGCTCGGTTTCTCATTGCTGGTGATTTGGGGAGAGAGTGTAAAGTTCAGAAGTTGCTACCCTGGTTGAAATAAGTGAGATCATTGGGCTTTGCAAAGAAGGGGTATTGGAACCTTCGCCATTCTTTTATAGTTTGTTCTTGGTGGCCAGGAGGGAAGCAACTTTTATTTTAGCAGTCACTCCTTGACAAAATGTTCTGTGTGTCACAGGCTTATAGTGGTAGGACTAGCTGACAATGAACCCAAGTCACAAAAGTCACCAAAACTGTAAATAAGCCCTTGTCCTAAGTTATTACTTCTATAATATTGACACAGAGACAGAAAGGGACTAAGACGAGATACTTGATCACTGTTTTGTCACTGTAGGGTTTGTTTACTTAGCTTAGGGGATATCAATACCTCAGATCATTCCAATAAATCTTAAAAGCAATGAATTTTAAGATATATCTTCTTGATGGAGGAAGGTCATTGGTTAAAAAAATAAAGAAACTGCCTTGGCCCATTTTATTGGTTAGAACATAGGTGGGTGGAGTAAACAGAACAGAATGCCAGGAGAAAGAAGCTGAGTCAAGGAGTCACCATGATTCTCCTACCAGACACAGACACAGGTTAAGATCTTCCCTGGTAAAACACCTCGTGGTGTTACAGGGATATTAGAAATGGGTTAGATCGATATGTAAGAGCTAGCCAATAAGAGGTTGGAACTAATGGGCTAGGCAGTGTTTAAAAAATACAGTTTCCACGTAATTATTTCGGGGCATAAACTAGCCATGCGGGCAGCCGGGTGCCGGGGACGCAGCCTGCAGCTCCCTAATACAACAGAGAGGGAACGTAGCCTGCAGTTCCTATTACAACATCTTCTGATGGAGAAATGTCCTTAATTTTCCTTTCCTTTCAACCTCGGTGTTCACATTTTTATTTTACCTAAAATTTTTCCATCATGAAGGTTTTCAAAGTTTATGTTTCCTGATGAAATCTTGGATGCAGTAGATATCTGAGGGTTGTTTCCTTGTCTTATCACCCAAATGTACTGACTCAATAGGCCATTCTGTGGTCCAAAGCTCAATTTTATACAAGCATATGAAGTTTTTCCCTGGAACAACTTCTCATTTCCTTACATTAAGTTTCTATATTTTTCCAGGCATGAGAATGTCCAGTGTGACCACATTCTCTTTCTCTCTCTCATTTCACCCCACCCACTTTTCTTTCTCTCCTTTATTAATACCATGGAAATAGGACATCTACTTGGATGGGCCTCTCCTAGTTCCATGATGACTAGCGATCTGAGATATTTCTCTAAACACACCAGCAAAACATGCATTTCTCTGTTCTTGCTGTTTGTGCTACATATGAGCAAGAAGCAGAAGATAAAAGAGATTTCTTTCTTTCTTTCTTTTTAAATTCCATTTATTTATTTATTTATTTATGAGTGTCCTGTCTGTCTGTATGCTTATATGCCAGAAGAAGGTATCAGATCCCATTATAGATGGTTGTGAGCCTCTGAGCCACAATGTGGTTGCTGGGAACTGAGCTCAGGAACTTTGAAGAGCAGCCAGTGCTCATTAACCACAGAGACATCTCACCAGCTGGAGACTTCTTTCCTAATTCTTGTTTTTTCTCTATCTAAATTTCAGGCTATAGGAAAGACTTCATAGCAGCATACTGTTGAAGGATGTTTCAGTCACATTTTCTACCATGGTGGTGGCTTACATCCCTGAAACTGGGTGATTATTACAGGAGTCATTCTTCATGAACACAGTTTTCAAGCCCTACCTTTCATTAAACTAGTAATAGGTATACATATTACTCATGTTTGAACTCTAAAATAATAGTTGGCTTTGATATTTCTAAGAATCAGCACATTGACCAAAAATAATATCAATCCCATTTTATATTTATTATGTTGTTAGTCCATTTTGAAAGATTTTTTGGTGTTTTGTTGTATTGTTTTGTTTTGTTTTTGAGACAGGGTTTCTCTGAAGCTTTGGAGCCTGACCTGGAACTAGCTCTTGTAGATCAGGTTGGCTTTGAACTCACAGAGATCCACCTGCCTCTGCCTCCTGAGTGCTGGAATTAAAGCTGTTCACAACCCCAGTCTGGCTGAAAGTTTTGAGTATTATTGATGACCCTTGTGTACTCAGGCTCAAGCCCATGACCCCAAGGAAGCTACACTAGCTCTGTGAAATTTACCACCCTCCTGACTTAGTGTAATTAGTACATTGAAATACAAATTAGTACTCTAATAAAACAACTCTGTTCTGTTTTATTCTAAAAACTATAAAATATTATAAGTAAGACATACTGTAAAATAAACTTCAAAAGTATTTTTTGAAAAATCTATTCTAGATGTTTAGTCATACATGTAAAACAGCTTTTTATTTACCTTTACATAGTGGAATATCATTGGTCCATCCATCCACGCCACATTCACGGTAATCAATCTCACCTAACAGTTGATACCTAAAAACAGAAAAAAAAATGTGTTGAGACATCATTATTTTTATCTACATTTAAGATCTTTACTGTCATGGTTGTCCTCTAGTAAGAAATTTTTAACATTTAAATCTTTCTCTTTCTCATAATATTCTCATCTTATTCTTAATTTATTATAGGAAAAAGAAACACTTCAGCAGAATATAATAGTCAAGGAGCTTGAAATTAAAGGTTTACTTAATACTTGCTGTAGAGGAGATGTAATAATTGACTATAAATGTGATCTCTAGTTCCCTTATGAAGCAGAATGTGTCCACTTCTGACAGCAAAACCAAAGTTCCTGGTGATACTTTCTATTCACAGGAGAGGCCAATCCATTATGCTATGCTCCTTCAGACATTTCTACACAAAACTTTCCTGGACCTATGCTCATGGAGGGAGGGGAGAGGAGGAGGTAATGGTTGACCACACAGAAAAAAAAATTGCAATGTCATCTGAAAATCACCTACATCAAGGACAATAACATGATCGTTCATAAGGAATCATTCTGTTAAATAATATGTAATTAAACCTATATCCAACAGAGAAAATAAAGACAGAGACATAGAACTAAAAAGGGTGAGCAAAAGCCAGCAAAGAATAAACCTACTTCTTCCTTAGCTTTCACTTCTGAGTAAAAAAAGAATAGACAAAACAGTCTTCAATAAAAATTTAATTTATTGTGAACTATTTTTCCTGTTGATCCTACATGGTGTGAGGACTTTAATTGATACGTATCAGTAATTTGGCCAACATATTTCTATTGGTGATTGAAGCTCAATATACGAAGTTACTGACATAAAAGGGTTTTATCAGCATTTGCTCTTGATACAGAAAATGAAAGAGGCAATAATGAGTTCAAGAGAGCCAGAATTAGAGGAAAATATTTAGTTCATTTCTTCACCAAATTGTAAATATCAAGTTCTGAGACTGCAGGATTCAAATGAAGAAAGCTTATTAATTTGATTTCCTTTTTCAGCGCAAGTGTGAAACCCAAACCAGGGAGGCTAGGCTGGGAAGAAATAATTCACAGGTCAACAGTGGAACAGCCTGAAAAATGCATGCCAAGGCAATCCTTGTTGGAATGCAATAAGATGAACCGGTGATGAACAAAAATTGGGATAAAAATGGGTATGGAAAACCTCTTTCAGGTTATGAACAAGGAGAACATTAATAAGAAATAAGTATCTGGTGAATACTTGCAGTATCCCAGGATTTTTTGAGGGCTTCAAATGTGGGTCATATTTATATCCCCTGCCTATCGTATGATGCTCATTAAAAGTTTCCACTTTTGTCAGAGAAGGATAGTAATGAAATAAGAGTTTATCAACATTGAGTATTTAAGTTTGGGAATGTTTTAGAGCTAATTCTAAAGCCTGGAAAGTTCAAACTGTTACAGTTTATTGCCTCAAGTTGGGAAATAAAGGGCAACAAAAAAAGATTCCATTCACAATGTTTAATTTTATTTATACTTGTTTAGCATAATATTGTAGGGTTCTTAATTTTCCCATATGACCTGTGACAATAAAGAAAAATGATAGAAAGTGAAGAGCTGAGGACTCAGTGATGACATCAGCCATGAGACCCAGTAGCTGATCAGAGGGCACAGTCAATGGTTCTGGAAAAAAATAGCATTTGGGTCTCATATAATAAAGGTAATTTGCATACTAAGTTTTAACAATAGCGCTCAGGAGAGAGACATTTATTCACAAGTAAAAGTCTTGCTTTCTTGGTCTGTTTGTGGGTCCCCAGCAATAGGACCAGGATCTGGCTTTTTGGAACCGATTCCCTATGGTGGGATGCTTCGCTCAGGCTTGATGAAGGGCCGGGGAGAGCTAAGTCCTGCCTCAGTTGATATGCTGTGCGTTTTTGATTCTCATGGGAGGCCTTATCCTTTCTGAGGAGTGGATGGGCAGGGGTGGGAGGGTAGAAATGAAATGGGGGAGGAAGCAGAAGAGAAGAAGTGGGAGGAACTGAATAGTATGTAAAATTAATAAATTAATTTAATAAAAAGGTAGAATCTAAAAAAAGTATTGTTTTCTTTAAATATTATAAAATCTTTCCAAGAGGATTACCATATAACATAGTTGTTTTCACAATATCTATTGTTCCCATTATATAAAATTGTCCCATTTCACATAATATTGTGCAAATAATAAAATGTAGTAAGGACTTGTCAGTTGAACACATAACTTTTGTGTGTACTGACTTAACACTCCCTAATTTCAACACTATACCAGAATAATCATATCTCACCTAACTTTTGAATGTTTTAAAGATAGTGTGGCATTCAAATAAAATTACTCACATCATAGCTTTATTTATGTTGTTCTTTAAATGTTAATAGAAAAATTCAGTCTCATTAAAGCACATACTTGTCGACTTTCTACTTACAATTTCAATGACAAGCCTCAATATTGACAACATACCCTTTATCGCAGGTATAAACAACCTTTGCACCAAACTCAAACCCAGTTCCAACTGCCAGCCTAAAGGACCCAAAGGGTGTGTCTCCAGGATGCCCACATGACTTTTCTAAAATTAAAGTAAAATAAAGATTCAGCATTAGAATACAGTCCATGGAACACACCTTATCTTGGAGTCAGGGGGGGCCACATTTAAATATCATTGAATAGAAGGGAAACTTAAGACAGCAAGGAATATTTTATAGTTGAAGCTAACTATCTATTTCCATTATTAATTTTGTAAGTTTACTACATTTTAAATTTTTTTTTCTATATTTCAGCTTCAGTAGTGATATAATAATATAGTGTGACAACATAAAACATGTAGTACATTCTAAATTAAAATTTGTTTTAAGGTTCTCAAACATGAAGTACTTACTCCGACATATTCTGGATGGGTGTAAAGCCACCCATTCTCCATGCCTGCATACTTTAACAATGTTCCCAAATGTACGGTATCCAGGCTGGCATTTGTAGATAGCCTGAGTGCCTTCTGGATATGATTGGTCAGACCAAGAACCTAACAGAATTTCAGTATTTTGTTCTGGAGGAGGACCTTTACAGTCTACAATACAAACAAACCAATACTTGAAATACCTATTTACATAGACATCATAAACATTAAATATAAAAAACAACTGATGTTGTCAACAAAGACAAATTTGAAATGCTCAACTTTTGGGGGAAAAGAGAAACATTATGGACTGCTGGTGAATAGGGGCTCAAAAAAACTGAACTGACATTGGGAAACTTGTAGGTCTTTTGCATATATGTTCTGGTTGTGTAGCTTGGTGTCAGCAGGAGTTGGGGATATTTCTGACTATTTGACTGTTCTTGGAACCCTTTTCCTTTTACTGGGTCACCATATCCAGCCCTGATAGGGTTTGTGCATAGTCTTTTGTAATTTTTTATGCCATGTTCATTTGTGAAACCTGCTATTTTTTTTTGTTTTTATTTGTTTTTTGAAGGGAAATGGAGGAGGTGTGGATCTAGAGTAGAGGGGGGTGGTGGGGAACAGGCAGGGGGTCTTGGAGGAGAGGAGATAGAGGAAAATTCAGACAGGATGTAATCTATATATAGAACAATTTTTAAAAGAAAGAAGAAAGAAAAGATCTGCTAGCATGGTGAATGTTGTAACTATCGTGTCAAGAAAGAGGGCAAAAGCCACAACTCACACTGAAGCTGAAAATGTGTACTCTGTCTTAGTCAATGAGGACTGCTAGGACAAAAAGTCTACAGCTTGGGAATCTTAACCACAATGTATTCCTAACAAGGGATGTTCTTTGTTCCCAGCAGGTGAGGAGTGGGAGGTGTGTGGGGGGGAACAGAGACAATTAATAATGGACAGACACAGATTTCAATGCATAAAGCCTCTTTCTCTTATTTCTTTTTTAGGATTTTACTCTCATAACCACATCTAAACTTAATTACATCCCTAAGACCCATCTCAGCTTCAACATATTGGTTTGGAGACAGAACAAATACAGTGTCCATCCCAAGTCAGCAATTATATCAGAGAAATTACATCCAAGAAATGCATGTGTAAGAGAGTTCAATTTCATTTGTGGTAATGATAATGTGGCTAATATTCAAAATTAGAAAGTACAACCTCAACAGTTGAATTAATAAACATTTATGATACAGGCATGTGGTAAATATTATATCAATGTCACAAAATACATAAAACAAAATGGATGCAAAACCATATGTTGTATCAGACATTTAGAACTATTAATATCAACATAGTCTAGGAACAACATAGTATGTATCATGCAGGCATACCCAAGCTGAAACAATGAAAAACATAAAACATAAGTATAACTTTGAAGATAACTTCTTCTATTTGCAAGAGATCACCAGGGATGTTCTGGAGTGCTGGGAATGTCTTAGTATGATGAATAATAGATAGTACGATACTATGTTTATAGTTTATTCATTAGTGTGTATAACATATTTAAAATCCATAAAATTAACAAAATATATATTGGTTCTATTCTCTTTACTATTCGATAGATTAACTAAGGGTAGTATATAAAAAGAATGTGCAGAAAATTAATTAAAAGTTTACTTAATATTTTGTTTTAATGTCTGATAGTTGTGTTTGCATTGCTATATACTTACAAAGAATCCTTAGCATTCACTTATACAAACTTCGAAAGAAATATTTGACACAGTTAATATAGATGGGACTCAGAGCCAGTTACTTACTGACAGGAGCGCATCTGGGTTGAGGAGACCAGCCATTCTTAGTACATGTAACTGTGTCCTGATCATTTGCAAGACTGTAGCCAGGGTAACACTGGACTCTTACAGACTGGTCCTGTATGTAGATTCCTTTTTCTTGTAGAACTTCCCCATTCTCTATATCATAGATGCCACATAGCCCTAAGGACCACAAATTTACCATAAATGTTAAAATGAAAACAAACCACATTCATTTATTTTTTTAAATATAAGGTTTATCTTTAAAATAGTTAAATAAGCATTGCAGCATTCAACAATAAAACCAATATCAAATGTTTCAAAAAGTAACATTTATCTTTAGTTTTATGAATAAAATATGCAAGCACTAAAGGTAATCTCATATTTCTCATTTTTCAGGTTCATTTCATGAAAAGCTGCTCACAAGACAGAAACTAGTCATTTTTGTTCACAAACACTTTTGTTTCTTATTTTGAGAGACTGAATGTAATTATGTATGTGCTCTTGTCTTTCCAGTCTTTGATAGAATTAAACATGATTTAATGTAGACATTGACTTACTGAGACAGGGGACTGCCGGCTCCCACCCTTGTGCAGTGCAGTGAATGGTGTCCCAGTTTCTCCCTGAAGGAGGCATAAATCCTCTGTTGCAGTAATATTTGAATGACATTGGTATATCTCCTCCGAAGGGTATGTGGTCCATTTCAAAATATACATCTCCATTTTTGATTTGTGGAAAATCACAAGGTTTAACTTGCAATAAAAAGAAAAAGACAGAAAAACACTCATATCAGAGATAAAACACTTGACCAGTGAATTAGTTTCTATTAATTACAATAACTGCAAGTCTAGAGAGTGCTCAGAGAAGGAGACGAATAGAATCCATACTGTTGAGGTATGTGAGGAGGTCTTTCCTCATGATTTCAGGTTATGCCTGACATGTCACCAGAGAACTGAGTCAAGGATATTTATTAATATCCAATGTGATGACTGCTTATTTATACTTTTTATCAGAACTGAAATCTAATTCTATTAAATCAAAGTAAACTATTTTTATAACTTCATATTGAAGTACTATATTGCTCATCATATTAATAAATTTATGGGTAATGTTTCATTACATTTTCCTCTTCATATTATTTATAAATAATAAGTACTTTTAATATCAGAATAGCATTAACTTTTCTGTGAAGTTTGATTCTACTTCAGGGACCCTCATGCGGTAGGTTAAAAGAATTCCTCGAATACATACCAAAATACAGAAATCTCTTATATCTTCCTTATTCATGCACACACATCCACATTTTTGCATAGTTTATAAATTTAAATTCTTTCTATCTTAAGTGACCTTCTTTAAAATTTAGAATTTTGTTCTTCATTGGACATCAAGAAACTAAATTAGCTCACTGAGATTATTTTAAAGGGTTGCAAAGGGAGACATGATTTTAATTTGGGATATTTTAGCCTTATATACACATTCCTGTGCCTCTTAGCTAATCTATATTGTCTTGTGGACAATGATGAATCTGTCTTTATTTCTTTTATGAATAATTCCTCGAAACAAATCTAATATTTCTCAAAGTGAATGATCAGCAGTGTTAGTCAGTACTTAAAGCTGACCCATTTGAATATTACACTTTTCCAGATGCAGGTCATAACCCCATCAGCAGTGATGGTTGGTCCCCATCAGTTTTAATTCAGGCTGATCACAATATTGATTAATATATTAACTAATTTCCAATGCTTTAAGTAAGTAATCCACAGTTCATTTTTGACCTGTCACAGGAACTCCAGAGTTATATTGGAAAATTTCATCCTGCTTCAGATTCAACATTGCGCACAAGGTCACATGCTCATCATCACCTGTATTGCTTCAGTTGAATTTTTACTGCATTTTCCCCAAAGTTAAAAACAATTTGATGAAAGAAATGAGTAACTGAACAGGCCTGAGCAGAGTGCATTGCTTATTTTAAGTTATTTAGAAAAGGTATTTAATGAAATTGCTGAGAGATTTGTCATCTTTATTTTATTCAGCAAAACATCAGAAATTCTGCTGTGAAAAAACTCAAATTCAGATATGATCATGTCACAGACAATCCTGGTATTTTTGGGAAGATCTACATTGTGGATCTTGGGTTTGAGTTTCACTACATTACTCAGTTATTGCATTACTGTAATTGTAAACCTACTCAAAAGCCTATGGCGGGGTGCTGTGAGATCTTGGGGGAACTTAATATGTTAGTGCAATAAATTGACACTATACTGAACAATCTTTTAAATATATATGTCCATATTTGGCATAGTCAACACTGTCAACATCAATCAGAGATGTTTCTCTTTTCTGGTAAGCTGTGATGAATGTAGAGCCTTGTTAATGCCCATGGTAGTGGAAATAGTGAGAGTACACTCATCATTAAACAAGACATTTACACCATCCCTCAAAAGTTCTAGGAGCATGTGGATGGAAGGAAACAAAGATTCTAAGATTTAAAATGAAGTCATCATAATGTGAAATATTTTCAGGACTATTCATAGATGTTATAATCACAAACTATATCAACAGATCAACATCTACAGATGTCTGCTCTAAGTCTATCAAGAATGACCCATCAACAGGCAACATGAATCGAGTTAGCTCTGAACTATTTCATCTGATTGATTCAGACAAAAAGAGGGTGTCATTCATTTCATATGTATTCCCACTAGTTACTAATGTCACGTCCAAAATACATTACCAATCCAACTATAACATGATGTGGGAAAATGGTCTCAATTTGGTCAATTACATTTTAAATAAACACTAATTGGCCAGTAGCCAGGCAGGAAGTAGAGGTGGGACAACCAAACAGGAAGTAGAGAATGAGAACAATAATTCTGGGAAGGAGGAAGCCCATTTCTGTGTTGTGAGCCTGCCACAGAAGTAGCAAAATGTGACTGCTTCGATGAAAAAAGGTACCAATCCATGTGGCTAGCATAGACAAGAATAATGGGCTAATATAAGTATAAGAGTTAATAAGAAGCCTGAGCTAATGGGCCAATCAGTTTATAACCTAATGTAGACTTCTGTGTAATTTCTTTGGGTCTTAATGATTGTAGGAACTGGGCAGAATGGAAAACTCAGTCAACAGTAACACATATGTCTTTCATCAAACTCTATGTACCATTTATCAAAACTTACTCTTGAGAATCTAGGGAAAACATTCAGTTATATGATATTGCTGATATAGTTTGGATGTGAAAAAATATGGGAATAGGCTATAAAGAATATATTATATAAACGTAAGAAATTACCAAGAAATAAATTAAAAGATAAAATATTAAAAAAGATCATTATTTACTCTTGCAATTCTCATACATTAATGATATTTATTAATGAAAACAGCCTCTTTCTTTCTTAATATGGTTTGGATCTCAGATGTTTCCCCAAATCTCACATCAGTGGAAGCTCAGTATCTCAGTGATTTGGGGAGAGGGTGTAAAGTTCAGAAGTTGCTACCCTGGTTGAAATAAGTGACATCATTGGGCTTTGCAAAGAAGGGGTATTGGAACTTTGGCCATTCTTTTATAGTTTGTTCTTCGTGGCCAGGAGGGAAGCAACTTTTGTTTTAGCAGTCACTCCTTGACATAATGTTCTGTGTGTCACAGGCTTATAGTGGTAGGACTAGCTGACAATAAACCCAAGTCAAATAAGTCACCAGAACTATAAATAAGCCATTGTTCTAAGTTATTACTTCTATAACATTGACACAGAGACAGAAAGGGACTAAGAAGAGGTACTTTATCACTCTTTTCTCACTGTAGGGTTTGTTTATTTTGGCTTAAGGGATACCAATGCCTCAGAACATTCCAATAAGACATAAAAGCAATGAATTTTAGGATATATCTTCTGATGGAGAAATGTCCTTAATTTTCCTTTCCTTTCAACCTCGGTGTTCACATTTTTATTTTACTTAAATTTTTTTTTATCATGAAGGTTTTCAAAGTTTATGTTTCCTGATGAAATCTTGGATGCAGTAGATATCTTAGGGTTGTTTCCTTGTCTTATCACCCAAATATACTGATTCAATAGGCCATTCTGTGGTCCAAGGCTCAATTTTATACAAGCATCCGAATTATTATAAATATCTGAAGTTTTTCCCTGGAACAACTTCTCATTTCCTTACATTAAGTTTCTATATTTTTCCAGGCATGAGAATGTCCAGTGTGACCACATTCTCTTTCTCTCTCTCATTTCACCCCACCCACTTTTCTTTCACTCCTTCATTAATACCATGGAAATAGGACATCTACTTGGATGGGCCTCTCCTAAAACAAAAGATAAGAGATTTCTTTCTTTCTTTTTAAATACCATTTATTTATTTTTTTATTTATGCATGAGTGTCCTGTCTGCATGCATGCTTGAATGCCAGGAGAGGACATCAGATCACATTATAGGTTGTTGTGAGCCTCTGAGCCATCATGTGGTTCCTGGGGTCGTGAGCTCAGGAGCTTTGAAGAGCAGCCAGTGCTCATTAACCACTGAGACATCTCACCAGCTAGAGACTTCTTTCTTAATTCTTGTTTTTTTTTTCTTTCTAAAGTTCTGGCTATAGGAAAGACTTCATAGCAGCATACTGTTGAAAGGTGTTTCAGTCACATTTTCTACCATGGTGGTGGCTTATATCCCTGTAACTGGGTGGTTATAACAGGAGACATTCCTCACGAACACAGCTTTCAAACCCTACCTTTCATTAAACTGGTGATACTTATACATACTAATGTTTGAAATCTAAAATAAGAGTTGGCTTTGATATTTCTAAGAATCAGTACATTGACCAAAAATAATATCAATCCCATTTATTATGTTCTTAGAAAGTTTTGAGAGTTTCTTGGTGTTTGTTTTTTTTTTTTTTGTTTTGTTTTTGTTTTTTTGTTTTTTGAGACAGGGTTTCTCTGTAGCTTTGGGGCTGTATATCAGGGTGACCATGATCTCAGAGAGATCCACCTGCCTCTGACTACCAAGTGCTGTGATTACATGCATGTGCCACCCCAGGCTGGCTGAAAGTTTTGAGTTTTATTGATAACTCTTGTGTGCTGAGGTTCAGACCATGACCCCAAGGAATCTACACTATCCCTTAAAAATTTACCACCCTCTCAACTTAGTGGACTTAGTACACTGAAATACAAATTAGTACTCTAATAAAATAACTACGTTCTGTTCTATACTAGAAACTATAAAATATTATAAGTAAGATATACTGAAAAATAAACTTCAAATTATTTTTCATAAAAACCTTATCTATTTTAAGTGTTTAGTCATACATGTAAAACAGCTGTAGAGTCTCCATTTCCTTTCCTTCCCACTTCTTCTTTCAAAAGAAGCAAACCTAGGATGTGCAAAAGCACACTTGGGGAGCCACACATTTTTCTCATATTAAAAACAAACAAATGCCCAGGAAGAGTCTTTAATTAAGTGGTTAAGTGGCCGAGAAAAATATGGAAGCATTAGGCTTCAGTGAAATAGTCATGACACACCTAATAACATATTATATATATATAATAGACTTGAAATCTCCGTGTTTTGTTTCCCGAGACAGAGTGTCTCTGTAACTTTGGAGTTTGTCCTTGAATTAGCCCTTGTATACCAGACTGGCCGAAAACTCACAGAGATCGCCCTGTCTCTACTTCCTGAGTTCTGGGGTTAAAGTTGTGCTCCAACACCCCGGGCTCTAATTCTTTCTGTCTTGCACTTAATTCACTTAAGGCTGAAATAATTGTTTGAAAAGTTCTTAAGTGCAAGATAATGACTTAAAATAAAATAACACTTTATGGGTTATATTTTGATCATTTAGTGGATAAATGGTCTATTTAGGAGGACACCTGGAATTAAACATATGGAAGCGGTTTAATGCCAGAGGACTACTGCAGATACTGCTTCTCTGATTAGAAATGATAAATGCCATGAAAACAAATGGTTAGACTCAGTGCTATCAGCTGAACATTGATCTGCATGACCATCTGTTGTGGAATATTCCTTTACATTCTGTGAAAATGTGTCAATGTGACTGGTTTAATAAAGAACTGAATAGTAATTACATAGGCAGAAAGAGATGGGACTTCTTGGAACGGAGAGAAGTTGAAAAGGAAGAAAGTCGTTGCCAGCAGAGGCAGAGAGAAGACATGAAAGAGGAGAGGTAAAAGCCATGAATCTCACGGCAACATGTACATAAATAGAAATGGGTTAAGTCATAAGAGCTAATGGAACAAGACTAAGTCATAGACTGCACTTTCATAATTAATAAGTCAATTTTGTTTGTTTGAGTGTGTGTGTGTGAGAGAGAGAGAGAGACAGAGACAGAGAGAAAGAGAGAGACAGAGAGAGACAGAGAGAGAGCACTGGCAGTCCAAAGAAAAGTCTGACTACAGCCATCATTCTTTTCCACTCACTGGGCGATTTCTTAAATAATAAGACCTAGAAAATAACAGTAACTTTACCTTCACAGGAAGGCTGACGACTCCATCCGGAAGCTGTACAGATGGCATCCCCTCTTTCTCTGGACACAAAACCTTGATGACATTGATACTGAAGCCTTTCATTCTCCTTGTAAACTGTTTTCATAGATAGAGCTTCTCCGTTTTCAACTTCTGGTGCTGTGCAGGAAATTTCTAAATGCAAGAGAGTAATTGTATCATGTTTCCCATGAAAGGAACTCTGCTGGGCAAGTCATATTTTCACAATGACTGTTTTTTTTTTCCATTAGGCCAATCAGCCAAAACCTTAGATTCCTTGCTGTTTTTCCACCTTTGCCTCATGACCTTCTGTGATCTGCTATGCTTTCTCTTTTTAAGGTATTTACATCTGAAAATCCCTTACTCTCTCTTGAAAACTAATCTTAAGGATCAAAATTTCCTAGAATATCACTTCTTAACAACATTAATTAAAATTGGTTTAATGTCCAATGGAACAAAATGATTAATCAAATTCAGCTTCCACTTTTGCAGATTTCATTAGCAGCAAGTGTTTTAAACAAGATACTGCTTCTTTATTCAAAAGATTGTGGTGGACATGAGAGAAAATACACTGTGGCAACATTTTATTTTTCCCAACAAAAATTTTCAGAAAAACCTTTGACAATAATGCTCACCCATTTAATCCATGTTTCAATGGATATACCAAATAATAAAATTGTGGGACAGCATTAAAGACCATGGAGGAAGCTGGCTTCACAGAGCATACATAGAGAAAAGGAAAGTAGTCCCTATCCGTTACCCCAGATTCTCTTAACACATTAGAAAAACAAGAAATTAAAGTTAAAGTGAGTAGAAGTGTGTTTGTGTGTGTAGGGGGGTGTCACATCCTGACCTGAAATAATGAAGCAGAAAAGTAAAAGGAATAATGTTTGTAATACTCAAACACATTCATATGTAAAATAAACTTTAAACATTGATACTATAAAAATTCTTACAATAATAACATTTAAACAGATTTAGCAGAGAAAAATAGAGACATCACCAATATCAGTAATGATTGGAAATATATCTTTTTTAAAACCTATTTTTAAAAGAAGAGACAGAGAACATTCTGGACGTTCATGTCAATTAATTTGAAAAGTTAAAACTTAATGGAGTTTTAAAGTCATAGACTATATAACTCACTCAAGAAAAATATTTAAGATGAATATAGTTGCTTCAGTACGAAAAATATATACTAGCTAAACATTTACAGAATAACACAGAGCCTTCTGCTGCACACAACAGAATAGTGCTTTAAGGAATCAAAGATCTAAGTACACAGGTAGAACATAATCATTAATAGAAAAATTAAATGATTCTATATCAATTGTCTCTAATTGTATTCCATAAAAGCATTTTACATTCATAACCAAACACATTGTAGAAGTCACATGGCAAGGAACCACAGCAGCAAAATGTTCTAAATGTAAAATGATACAGATACTTTAAACCTAATGTAAACATCAGAAGTATGTTAATTAATAGAAATGTCATACTTCTCCAACAATAGATTTCTACAACCTATGCTTTTGTTTAACATTTGAGTGATTTAAATTACATAGTTCAGAAAGAAAACAATTGAAAGTCTAATATTACATTAGTCACTAATGGTTTGATGGTGGGAAATGTAAAAGTATACACAATAGTGGAAGAGAACAGGAAGTCAGTAACTGCACACACATAGGATAAGTACATATTTAGTAATAATTAATGTCAATTTTATAGTAGAAGATGATCTTTTATCAAATAAAACATTAACATTTAGACATTCAAATACAAAATAATAAGCTTAATTTTTTTTCTCACCCTCATATAAAATTATCATAAATATTGACCATGTGCCTAAAGGGAAAATCTGAACTTCTCGAAAAACATTTGCTTTTGACTTAGGCAATGACATTTTAGGTGACAGAAAAAAAATAAATATTGATAATTTTTTGATATCTGAATACTATCAATGTTATAACAATTTACCTGGATAGGACTTTTATAAAATAAAAAGTCACAGAAATATTAAAAATCATTGTTTTCATATAGATTAGCACTATTAACAAAGACATTAGAAAAAATCCATAATATTAAAAATATGAGCAAAACCAGCATGGTGGAAAGGCTATCAAATAAGAACTCAGTAGAAATTTTAAGCAGGTCATTTTTCATATAAAATTTTAAATCAGTGAATATGAAATTTCTTAGAGATTAAATACATAATGAACAGTATCAAAAAATAATGCTGACAAAAGTTTCTCATCAGCAAAATAGTACAACAGAGCACAGTTGACAAACATTCAAAAACTTTTAAATATATTGCATTAATAAATATGAAGACTCAATATGCTTATGTAATTAATTATTTCAATTTTTTTTCTGAAAATTCAAGATAATGTCATTCAAATCTAACCAAGGTTATTTAAAAGAAGTTGAAAATCTATATTAAATAAAGAATACATGCAAATCAATAAACTATCTTTTAGAATTCTTAGTACTGCAGCAAACTAATTACAAGTGCATTTATTTAAAAATGCTGTACTTAAAAAATTAAAATTCTTGATTGAAAATTGACTTAGAATTATATTTTTAAAACCCAAATGATAATGAAAGGAATTCAAATAAGCACTATTATGTTTATGATTTTATAGACATTTATTTTGAAAATAAAGTATGACATTACACAGTCATTTACAAGAACATAGAAAATGAAGTAACTGTCAGTACAAACATATTAGCACAGAGATTAGAGAAAACATGAAAACCAGATAATACGCAATACCTCAGAATTTCCTTCCCAGCTACACATCATGGAGAATTCAGCGACAATTATCAGTACGTTAAAATGGCATGTCACTACTTGAATATATGAATGATTGTGCATAGCTGTTATCATGTTTGTTTTTTTAAGATTTATTTATTTATTATGTATACAACATTCTGCCTCAATGTATGCCCACTCGCCAGAGGAGGGCGCCAGATCTCAGTACAGATGGTTGTGAGCCACCATGTGGTCGCTGGGAATTGAACTCAGTACCTCTGGAAGGGCAGCCAGTGCTCCTAACCTCTGAGCAATCTCTCCAGCCCCTTATTTTTAAGCTATGTTTTATAGTTGTTGTGATTGCAAAGTTTAGAGTACTATAAATTAAATGAAAGTTTACTCAACATTTTGTTTTAATGTCTGATATTTGTGTTTAACTTTGCTATATTCTTACCAAGAATTCTAAGCATTCACTCATACACACTTGGAAAGAAATACTTGACACAGTTAATATAGATGGGACAGGGAGTCAAGAGTATCATGTGATCTTAGAGCCGGTTACTTACCTATGCATCTGGGTTGAGGAAACCAGCCATTCTCTGTACAGGTAATAGTGTCCTGACCATTTGGAAGACTGTAACCACGGTAACACTGGACTCTTACAGACTGGTCTTGTATGTAGTTTCCTTTCTCTTCTAGAATTTCCCCATTCTCTATATGATAGATGCCACATAGCCCTAAGGACCATAAATTAACCATAAATGTTACATTAAAAAGAAACAACATTCATTTATTTTTTTAAAAAAACTAAGGTTTATCTTTATAATAGTTAAATAAGAATGTGTGACATCAACAATAAAACCAATATCAAAAGTTTCAAGAATAGCACTTATCTTTAGATTTTATGAAGAAAACATGCAAGCAATAAAGATAATATCATAGTTTTCATTTTTCAGGTTCGTTTCATGAAAAGTTGCTCACAAGACAGAAACTAGTCATTTTTGTTCACAAACTTTTCTGTTTCTTATTTTTTCTCATGAGAGACTTAACTGTAATTATGTATGTGCTCTTCTCTTTCCACTCTTTGATAGAATTAAACATGATTTAATACAGACATCGACTTACTGCGGCATGGAATTGCTGGCTCCCACCCTTGTGCAGTGCAGTGAATACTGTCCCAGTATGTCCTTGAAGGAGGCAAAAATCCTCTGTTGCAGTAATATTCAAATGACTTTCCTGTAGCTACTGGGAAGTAGGGTTTGTGTTTCTCTTCATCATATAGACCTCCATTTTTGATTTGTGGAAAATCACAAGGTTGACCTAGCAATAAAAACAAAAAGACAGAAAAACCCTGATATCAGAGATAAACCAGTTGACCAGTAAATTAGTTTCTATTAATTACAACAACTGCAAGTCTAGAGAGTGCTCAGAGAAGGAGACGAATAGAATCCATACTGTTGAGGTATGTGAGGAGGTCTTTCCTCATGATTTCAGGTTATGCCTGACATGTCACCAGAGAAGTGGGTTAGGGATATTTATTAATATCCAATGTGATAGCTGCTTTTTTATAATTTTTCTCAGAACTGAAATCTAATTTGATTTAATCAAAGTGAACTCTTTTTATAACTTCATATTGAAGTACTATATTGCTCTTTGTATTAATAAATTTACAAGTAATGTTTCATTAAATTTTTTCCTTCATGCTATCATTTATAAATAATAAGTATACTTTTAATATCAGAAAAGTATTAACTTTTCTATGAAGTATGATTTTACTTCAGGGATCCTCATGTGGTATGTTAAAAGAATTTATCCAATACATGACAAAACACAGAAATCTCTTATAGCTTCCTTGTTCATTCACACACACTCACATTTTTACATAGTGTATAAGTTTAAATTCTTTTTATCTTGAGTGTTCTTCTTTAAAATTTTAGAATTTTGCTTTTCATCGGACATCAAGAACTTAAATTAGCTCATTGAGATTTCTTTTTAAAGGGTTCTAAAAGGGGACATGATTTTAAATAGGGATATTTTAAACATTTAGACACATTCCTGTGGCTCTTAGCTAATCTTCATTCTCATGTGGGAAGTTATAAATCTGTCTTTGTCCCTTTTATAAATAATTCCTCAAAACAAATATAATATTCCTCAAAGTGAATGATCAGCAGAGGTAATCAGTACTAAAGCTGCCCTATATGAATATTACACTTTTCCAGATGCAGATGGTGGCCCCATCAGCAGTGATGGTTGGTCCATCACAGTTTTAAATTCAGGCTTCTCACAACATTGATATATATATATATATATATATATATATATATATATATATATATATATATATACTAATTTTCACCTGTTTTAAATAAGTACTACACTGTTTATTTTATGATCTGTCCCAGGAACTCCTAATTTTTATTGTCAATTTTATCCTACTTCAGATTCAACATGGCACACAAGTTCAATTTGTAGACTCTCTCCTAATGAAGGTTCAAGCTTATCATCTGCTGTATTTCTTCAGTTTTGAATTTTCTGTATTTTCCCTGGAGCAACAAATAATTTTATGAAAGAGATGAGTAATTGAGCAGGCCTGAGAAGAGAGCACTACACATTTTAAATAAAAATGTATTTAATAAAACTATAGTAAGATTTGTCATCTTTATTTTATGCAGTGAAACATGAGAAATTCTGCTTTGAGAAAACTCAAATTCAGATATGTTTAGGTCACAGACAATCCTGGTATTTTTGGGAAGATCTATATTGTGGAACATGTTTTTGAGGTTCACTGAATTTCTTAGATTCCACAACTGTAATTGTAAACCTACTCAAAAGCCTTTGGCAGGGATGTGAAAAAATAAAGGGATAGGATTTTAAATATATGTAAGAAATTTTCAAAAGAAATTAATTTAAAAATAAAATATTAAAAGATCATTAATTTTCCCCTTACAATTCTCATACACCAATGATATTTCTTATTGTAAATAGAATCATTCTTTCTTATTATGGTTTGGATCTCATGTTTCCCAAAGTCTCACTTTAATGGAAGCTTGGTTTTTCATTGTTGGTGATTTTGGGAGAGTGTGTAATGTTCAGAAGTTGCTAGCATGGTTAAAATAAGTCAGATCATTGGGGCTGTGCAATGAAGGGGTACTGGGACCTTGGTTATTGTTTTATAGCTTTGTTTCCCTCCTGGTGGGCAGGAGGGAAGCAGCTTTGCTTTAGCACTCATTCCTTGACATAATACTATGTCTGTCACAGGCTTAAAGTGGTGGATCTAGCTGACAATGAACCCAAGTCACCAAAGGCACCAAAACTTTAAATAAGGCGTTGTTCTAAGTTATTTCTTCAGTAATATTGACACAGAGACAGAAAGTGACTAAGAAGATATCCTTGACCACTCTTTTTTCACTTTAGGGTTTGTTTGTTTGGCTGAAGGGATACCAGGCTTAGGTATTATATACATTAATCAATGTCTTCTAGACAAGAAGAAAGGAATATGCATTCAGATAGGCAAAAACCTGAAATAAATGGTAGAAGTAAACCAAAATAAAATGTCTTGACTCAATTGACATTGATGCACATGTTTTAAGAAGCCATTGAAATCCTTCAAAGCAAATGTCTCCAATGAAGGTAGTATAATTTCCCTCGTCGTGTGTGAGTTAGACTCAGAACATAAAGAACTACCATGTCCAAAACAATTGTGAGTATATCATAGATGGGTTCTGGGCCTCCAGGATCTCTTGGTTTAGTGACTCTCTAATAAGTTAGGTGATATGAAGCAATCTATGTGGAGGTTAATATGTAAGGAACTGAAGCCTCCTGTCAAAGCCATGTGAGGGTGACATGTTGAACATACAGCCTAATGCCCAGGCAAGGCTCCTGATGACTGACAGCCATGGCAGTCTCTGACAGCACCATACTGATGCAAATATAGTACCCAATCATCTTCAAATATGGCCCATAGAAATGGGGAGACAACAAAGGTTTGTTATGAAGCAAATTCTGAAAATATTTCAGATTGATACTACAATGCAAATAAATAACTAAAATTAAATATTGTATGTTATTCTTTCCCAATAATTTGATGAAAATTTATGTAAATGTTTCTTAATTTCAAAATGTATATAAGTACTTATATAGAAATTCGAGTAGCAGTAAATTATGAATTTAAGTTTTCTAAAAATGTGTTTTGAATACTATTTAAAATCTTAAATTTTAATGTTACTTAAAACTTAAATGTTACTTAAAGGAAAAACGAGGTAGGCTGCCTACAGATCTTACTTCTCTCTCCGTTCCACCTGATAAAAATCCCCTAGCCTCATTCCCAGCTCTGCAACAGAACATCTGTGGCAGCCTTTTGTGTCCTTCCTCAACTCCTATCTCTTCTGTTTCCCACAGATCTTCCCCTTCTCTCTCCCCTCCCCACACTTTTCTTTCTTTTCTAGTCTTCAATTTCAGAATTAATCCCCCTGCTAAGCCAAGTTTCCTGTGAACATATCAGATGAATAGGATAGGATAATAAGCAAAACACAGCCATCACACTCTCCAAAATTCCTCTGAGGAAACACAAAGAAAGAAACAAAGCACCGATTCAACAATTATAAATATAGAAATCAGAACCTAGACTTATAATCACCCCAAAGTGAGAGGCATAGATGCAAACATAAAATATAATTAATAGTCATGGCTCTGCTAGAATGTGGCTATCTTACCATTAGAGACCCTGATTATTTCAACATAGTGGAAGCTCAAGAAACCTATCTTATAACCTCCTGTATGAAAATAACATAGGTCTTTAAGGAAGAAATTGGTAAATCCTTTAAAGAAATCCAATAAAACACAAACGATTGGAAAGAATGAATAAATACCTTAAGGAATTCAAGAACACACAAACAAACAGTGGAAGGAAACATATTCCACTCTCACCAATGGACAGGTCATCCAGACAAAACCTGAAGAGATAATACTGGACATAACAGGCATTATAAATCAAATCTATTTAAAATAATTCAAGAACATTTCACCCACACATAAAAGAAGATGCCTCCTTCCTAGTTCCTCATGGAACTTTCTCAAAAATTGACCACCTACTCAGAAAGAAAGCAAGTTTCAATAGATAGAGCAAAGTGAAATAACTGTATATAGTCTATCATGGACTAATGGTGAATATAGCAAAACAGAAACAACATAAAACTTAGAGGTTCTCATACCTGTACCCTATGAGGGCGCTCTCCACATGGCCTAAGACAGGGTGCCCTGTGAACTGTTTACTTTAATCCTGCTAGATGCCTTTTATTTGAGGAGCTCCAAGGACGGGCGATTTATGGCAGGATAATCCCCCAACCTAAGACAGGGCCCTGGGAACCCTCGGATGGGTAAGGGGGAAAGTAAAAAGGCCTGATTTCCACTCGACCTAAGAATCATCAGGCACCCCTCTGTTCCCAGGAGAGGTAAATTGCTTCACCACTTGAGAGGAGGGTCTGTCCATATCTCAGTCCCTTCTCCTTTAGATCTGACACCATGGTTGACTCTGACTGGTGCTCTCCACGTAATAACTACCTGCCTTTATATAAGAGAAAGGGGAATCTGTTGGGAGCCGTCTCCCCCTAAAAATCATTACAGGAACCATCACCCTGGGGAGTCTGCAGGGAACCCCACACCCATAATTGTGCTAAGAATATTTCCATTGCCCCACACCCAATTAAAGCTGTTAATGGAGAAAAATGTAAATAAAATAAAATGAAAAAAAAAACTTAGAGGTTCATGGAAACTGAACAACACTGCATTGAATGTTTATTGGGTCAAGGAAGAAATAAAAAAAAGAAATTAATTACTTCTTAGAATTTCATGAAAATGAATACACGACATATCCAAAATTATGGAATACATAAAAGCATTGCAAATGAAGAGTACATAACAGTAAATGCCTTGATAAAAAAAATAGAAATTTTATACTAGCAACTTGACAGCACATCTGAAAACTATAAAGATAAAAGAAATAAGCACACTCAAGAGAATAAAACAGCAAGAAATAATCAAAATGAGGGCTGAATGCAATAAAATGGAAACGAAAAGGACAGTACAAAAATCAAAAAAAAAATAAACACCAGTTGGTTCTTCAAGAAAATTAACAAGATAGAGGAACCTTTATCCAAACAAACTAAAAGGCCGACAGAGAATGTCCAAATTAATGGAAATCAGAAATGAAAGGGGGAACACAACAAAGGACTCCAAAAATATTCATAGAATCACATAGACATATTTAAAAACCTAAATTCTAAAAACATTGGAAAAATCTAAAAGAAATGGTTAATTTTTTCAGTAGCTACCACTTACTCTAGTTAAATCAAGATCAAATAAACAGTTTAAATAGACTGACAACCCCTAAGCAAATAAACACCACCAAAAAAAATTAAGCTTAAAAAAGAGGATGGTTTTAGAGCATAATTCTATCAGGCTTTCAATGAAGAATTCCAGTAGTCCTCAAATTATTTCATAAAAGAGAAATAAAAATAACATTTTCCAATTCATTTCATGAGGCCAAAGTAACACTCATACCCAAACCACATGAAGACTCAGCAAAGAGAATTACAGGCCAAGTTCCCTTATATGAACATAGATACAAAACTATTAGATAAAATACTTGAAAACAGAATCCAATAATACATAAAAAATCATCCTCCATAATCAAATAGACTTCATCCAAGTGATACAGGGGTAGATCAACATAAGAAAATCAGTCAATATAGCCCATCATATAAATAAACTGAATGAAAAAAACTTACATGATCATCTCATTAGGTGTCAACAAAAACCTTGACAAAATACCGCACCCCTTCATGATAAAAGGAAAATATATACATACTATAAAGGAAATACGGTGCAAGACTATAGCCAAATGGGACACATATAAACACTATAAAGAAAATATGCTGAAGACTATAGCCAAAATAAAATTAAATTGAGAGAAACTCAAATAATTCCACTGAAATCAGGAACAAACAAGGTTGTACAATCTCTTTTAAAGCTATTCTATATATTACTTAAAAGTATAGCTAGAACAATAAGACAAATGAAGGAGATCAAGGGGACACAAATTTGAAAGGAAAATTCAAAATATCTTTATTTGAGGATGATATGATAGTAAAAATAAAAAGTCCCTAGAATTCCACCAGGGAATAAACATTTCCAGCAAGGTGATTGGATGCAGGATAACATCTAAAACATTTGTAGTCCCCCCTAAATAAAAATGAAAAACAGATTGAGGAAGAAATAATGGAAACAGCATCCTTTATAATAACCTCTAATAAAATAAAATATGTTGGATTTAATACTAACCAGGCAAGTAGGAAAAAAATCTGTGTCATAAAAGGTTAAAGTTTTTCAAGAAATAAATTGAAGAAGATATCAGAAGATGGAAAAATCTCCCATATTCATGGATTGGTAGGATTAACCTTGTAAAAATGGACACCCTACCAAAGCAAGACACAGATTCCGTGCAACACCCATTAAAATTACAACACAATTCTGTATAGACCTTGAAATTACAGTCTTAAACTTCAGATTCAAGAACCAAAAACAGGAGAGCTAAAACAATCTTGAACAATAAAAGAACTGCTGGAGATATCACCATTCCTGATTTCAAAGATTTCAAGTTGTACTGCAGGCAATAGTAATAAAAACCACATGGGACTGGCTCAAAATCAGACACAAAGACCCAGACATAAAACAACAAACCTATGGACACCTAAATTTTGAAGATTAAAACATGCACACACACTCACACAGTGTGAATGGGAAAGGGAGCTAAAAGAGAGGGAGAGAATTTGGGGAGAGACAGTTGAGAGATAAAGCATATGAAGGGGATCCTAATAAGGTCTCCCTATAATGGGGATATACATAGTCTCAACTGGGCCTTCTCTTGTCATTAAACACGCTTCCAGTAGCAGGACTGGATTGCATCAAATTGAGTTGTTGATCAAGCGGGTTCCATGGAAATCCCCAAAATTCTAGGCTTTTGCTAAAAATTATGGATTCTTCTTTGCACATTGAGAGTGGGCCTCCATGTCAGGATGACACCTACAAACTCATTGAACATGGAGAAGTTGAGCTGGTGTCTACATGGAGTGTTCACCCCTAGATTTTAGTGCTTTGGATGCTGGAAGGTCCTCTGCAGGCTAACAAAAATATAAATACTACCTGAGTCCAAAATCCTCTCATCTACAATCTATGCTGCCTGCTTAATGCTCTGGGGAAGTACTAGCACAGAACTTATGGTCATAGCCAACCAATGTCTTATTTGATCTAAGACCCCCTCCATAAGAAAGAATCCATAACAAACACTTCTTGAGTAACCAAGAACTAGAGATTAGATAGACCACGGACCACCTAGGGTAAAACCAAACACTACTGGTAAATAAATACGACAGACAGACAGGAAAGTGTAACATGAAGGGCCAGGCCTTCTTGTTGGGGTTTCTGTCCCATACAGTACCCCACAGCCTGCAAGTCCCAAAGAAATAACACAGATATCTCTATAAGTTATAAAGCTGATTGGCTTATTAGCTCTTTCCTCTCACTGGCTAACTCTCACAACTTGATTAACCCATTTTTCTGATCTATGTTAGCCATATGGCTCAGTACCTTTTTCGGTGATTGCAGATCACATCCTGCTGCTTCGGTGGTCTGGGCAGGAGTGGGAAGAATCAACTTCCTCCTTCCCAGAATTCTCCTGTTCTCATTACATCATTTCTACTTCCTGTCTGGTTTTCCCGCCTATACTTTCTGCCTGGTCAGTCAGCGTTTATTTAAAACATGATTGACAGATTACAGATAATTCTCCCACACCCGGAAGGAAGGAAAGGAAGGGAGGTAGAGAGGGAGGGAGGGAGGGAGGGAGGAAGGGAGGAAGTATGAGAGGGAGAGAGGGAGGGAGGGAGGGAGGGAGGAAGAGAGGAAGGGAGGGAGGGAAGGAAGAAAGAAAGGAAGGAAGGGAGGAAGCAAAGAAGGAAGGAAGGAAGGAAGGAAGGAAGGAAGGAAGGAAGGAAGGATGAAGGTATTCTG